>UESW01004728.1:35829-66606 GCA_900491605.1 Calamus simplicifolius
TCACCTGGTCATTGTGGTGAACCATTTATGATTCAGATCATTTACCTGATTCGGGTTGACCCATGCCTGTAAGGATATCAGTATGACTGATTTAGGTACCACTTAACCTGACTTAATCTTGTTTCATTCTACCGATTTCATAGATTCAATGGGAGAACTTGATTAGTCAATTTATCTTCATATTATTAAAATCCTCTAAAATTATTAGGTCCTTAAAATGAAATAGTTATATGATAACTAGATCATAGCCTCCCATTAAGGTGGGTGATAATGAGTCCGATGTCTTGATAATCATTGGAGGCACTCCATGCCTGGTGCTTGTCAACCATCAGAATTATCATTCATTATATGATAAGTCAGCGTAACTATTAAATAAATAGTCAGGTGAGCCGAGCTTCACTCGGGCTTGGTTGTCTATTGATAGGTTACACTGATTATATCATTCAATAGTTGGACCTAACCAGAACTTTCAGTGGAGGCACTTCATGCCTGCTGAAGAGGTACATGGGGCAAAATTGAACACTAAGAATTGTTTGGGGAAATAATTGGTTTTGAACCTACTCTTAGATGCATATGGGTTAGCCAAGCTTCACTTGGCCTGTATGTAGTTTATGTAGATCTTAGTGCCCGCTAAAGAATTAAGAATAATTCTTCGAATTGGGGTGTAGAGGCTGCCAATTTGAACAAATAGTGAGAAAATCTTTAGACTAAAGTCCAAGTCTTTAGACTGAATCAATTTATATACTAATAAACTTTAGTTTTTCCTTATGCAAACATGGCCACTAATTTATCATTAAGGTCCCTATTGGATAGTAACAATTGAATGGTTCCAATTTCAATAGCTGGTTCAGAAAACATAAGATCGTCCTTGAGGAGCATGAGAGGATTCTATATATTCTGAATAATCCTGCACCAAAGATACCTGATGCAAACACCCAAAGTTCTGAGAGAGACACTTATCAGAAGTGGCTCAATGATAGAACTAGCGTGCGTTGTATCATGTTAGCAGCAATGAACGATGAATTCGATTGCCGGTTCGAGAATGCTCAGCCAGAAGAAATCATTCAAGCGTTGAATGAATCTTTTGGCACACCCGACGATGTTGAAAGGCACAAGACTAGTTGTGCTATTTTCAATGCTCGAATGAGAGATGGATCTCCTGTCACTGATCATGTATTGTACATGATCGAGAAGATAGAACTCCTAAGCAAGCTCGGCTTTTCCTTACATGAGCAGTTAGGAAAAGATGCGATCCTGAATTCCTTGCCTCCATCCTTCCGACCTTTCCTTACTCATTTTCGAATGACAAAGCCTGCAGTCAACTACCACGGTTTGTTGGGTTGTTACAGAACTTTGAGAAGGATAACCAGCTCTCTAAGGGTTTGGTTAATGTGGTTGAAGGATCTAAGGTAGGGCGTAAACCCTTTGGGAAAGGGAAGAAGAAAAAGAATAATAAAAAGTGCAACATGCTAGGACATCTATAAGGGGTCATGCAGAAGAAGAAAGTTGATAAAAGTCAAGCTGAATGCTTTCACTGCAAGATGCAAGGGCACTGGAAGAGGAACTGTCCTCTTTACATTGCCACACTTGATCCAAACAGGCCAAAGAAGAAAAAGAAGCAAGATGTTGCTCAACAAGGTATTTATATGATAACACCTTGTAATTTTTCTATATATGATAATCAGACCTGGGTATTGGATACCGGGAGTCCTTTTAACATTTGCAATTCATTGCAGGGACTACAGGTCACAGAAGATTTGAGGACAATGAAAGATTCCTAAATGTCGGCGATGGAAGATTAGTTCCAGTACTGGCATTAGGAGTTCTTGAAATAGTTTTCAATAGAAATGTCATTATACTAAATGATTGTCATTTTTGCCCAACGTTCTTATTGAACGTAATTTCTGTAGGCCTTCTGGCCAAAAGTCATTATGAAATTTCAATAAAGGATGTTACTTTGAATATCATTATGAATGGAGTCACTGTAATGACTGGCATTTATCTAATGGCATTTATATATTATCACAGCCTGTGAATGTAGTGTACCAATCAAGTAAGCACCCTAGAACAACTGATGTCACAGATATTTATCTTTGGCACCATCGGCTGGGTCATATCAACAAGAACATATTAAACAGGTTAACTCAGGAGGGCATCCTTCGAGTTGATGATTGTGAATCATTAACTACCTATGAATCATGTCTTCTTGGTAAAATGACCAAGTCATCTTTTACTGGAAAAGTGAAAGAGCCAAAGAGCTATTGGGTCTAGTACATACTGATGTATGTGGACCAATGAGCACTTGTGCCAAAGGTGGATACTACTACTTCATTACTTTTACAGACGACCTTTCTAGGTTCGGTTATGTCTATCTTATGCGACATAAATCTGAATCATTTGAAATGTTCAAACTATATCATAAAGAAGTAGAAAAATAAACAGGAAAATGTATTAAGACCCTTCGATCAGATCGAGGAGGCGAATACCTTTCCAATGAATTTGTGACATATTTAAAGGAGAATGAGATTCTCTCCCAATGGACTCCTCTGGAACACCGCAACATAACGGTGTGTCGAAAAGAAGGAATCAAACTCTGTTAGACATGGTTTGGTCCATGATGGGTTTTGCAAGCTTGCCAATATCATTTTGGGGATACGCATTAGAATCAGCTTGTCATATTCTTAATAAGGTTCCAAGTAAGTCTGTTTCTAAAACTCCACATGAGATGTGGTATGGACATAAACCGGTTATTACCTATCTGAGAGTCTGGGGGTGTCCGGCTTATGTGAAACGTGCAAAATCAGACAAACTTGAACCCAAATCTGACAAATATTTTTTCATCGGCTATCCGAAAGAAACAAAGGATATTACTTCTACAATACTGAAGAACAAAAGTTGTTCATTAGTAATAGAGCAGTTTTTCTTGAAAAGGAGTTCCTTAGTGAAGGAACAAATAGCTCTAATGTTGAACTTGAGGAAGTTCATCAAGTAGAAGGAACAACACAAACCAGTGAACCCCTAGAATCTGAGTTGATTAGATCAAACTCAAAACCCATTTTAGATGCACCATTAAGGCGATCTGGTAGAGTACCACATCAACCGGACAGATACTTGGGTTTCTTGGTCCAGAACGATGATCCTGTTGAACTCGATGAGAACAACGAGGATCCGATCACCTATATGGATGCTATGCAAAGGACTGACTCTAATAAATGGCTTGATGCCATGAAATCCGAACTTGATTCCATGAAGGACAATAATGTATGGACATTAGTTGAACCACCGAAGGGATAAAACCCATAGGGTGTAAATGGGTTTTCAAGAGGAAAAGAGGCGCAGACGGAAAGGTAGAGACCTATAAAGCACGTCTGGTTGCCAAGGGGTATCGTCAACGTTATGGTATTGACTATGACGAAACGTTTTCTCCTGTGGCAATGCTGAAATCCATTCGGATTATGCTAGCTATAGCAGCACACTTCGATTATGAGATTTGGCAGATGGATGTTAAAACCGCTTTTCTAAATGGTGATTTAGAAGAACAGGTGTATATGATACAGCCTGAAGGTTTTATATCTGAAGACGAGTCTAAAGTGTGCAGGCTACAGAAGTCTATTTATGGACTTAAGCAAGCATCAAGGAGTTGGAACATACGATTTGATAAAGTGATCAAATCTTATGGCTTTATTAAGAATAAAGAAGAACCTTGCATTTATAAATGGGCTAACGATTCTGTTATTGTATTTCTTGTATTATATGTGGATGATATTCTCTTAATCGGGAATGATATCCCTTATAAGGAATAAAGACATGGTTATCATCACAATTCTCCATGAAAGATCTGGGAGAAGCATCATACATCCTAGGGATGAAGATCTATAGAGATAGATCTAAGAGGATGCTTGGTTTATCCCAATCTACGTACATTGACACAGTGCTAAAGAGGTTTAGCATGGAGAATTCCAAGAAAGGCTATCTTCCGATAGGCCATGGAATTCATCTTTCTAAGAAGGATTGTTCGACAACTCCTAATGAAAGAGAACGTATGAGTCGAATTCCATATGCTTCGGCAGTAGGATCGATTATGTACACCATGACATGTACAAGACCAGATGTGGCATACTCACTAGGAGTAGTGAGTAGATACCAATCTGATCCAGGAGAAAAATACTGGCAAGTTGTTAAGACAATCCTTAAGTATTTAAGAAATACTAAGGACCAGTGGTTAGTCTATGGAGAGTCTGATTTGAAACTTGTTGGATATACTGATTCCAGTTTTCAATCAGATCATGATGATAGCAAAAGTGTATCGGGTTTCGTGTTTATCCTAAATGGTGGAGCTATTTGCTGAAAAGTTTCAAGCAACATACAGTGGCAGATTCAGTGTGCGAGGCAGAGTACATCGCTGCATCAGATGCTGCGAAAGAAGCTGTGTGGCTGCGAAAGTTTATCTCCGAGCTTGGAGTGACACCTTCCATAGATGAACCAGTCCTGTTATACAGTGACAGCACTGGTGCCATAGCTCAAGCAAAGGAACCACGAGCACATCAGCGCACCAAGCACATACTGTGCCGTTTCATCTTATTCGAGAGATAGTAGACCGAGGTGACATAAATCTTCAGAAGATTGATGGAAAGAAAACCTAGGTGACCCATTTACTAAAGCACTCAGCATCAAGGAGTTTGACAACTATAAGTTGAAGATGGGTATTAGATACTGTAATGAGTGGCTTTAGGCTAAGTGGGAGTTTGTTGGGAATTGTATCCTAAAGCCAATCATTTGATGATTGTGCTGATGTAAATTGTATATAAATTGATATATTAATAAAAGTTATTTGGCAGTTTATTCATTACAAGAACATCTTCTTAATACTCCTAAAAGTAATGAAGCCCTTAGGATCTTCCTTCACGATAAAGGAGGATTTATCTTGAAGGTCCTTAAAAGAGTTCGCGACCAAATGATATACTATGACAGGGCCATAGTACTATCAATTATAGGACGTTGTATATCATATTTGTTGGTTATCCTCTTAACCAAGGAGTGTAGAGACACTGGTATGACATACAGGTGAAAGTGTAGGAGTACATTTCACCGAACGTGACTCATTTCGGATACTCTGCTGTCAAGAGTAATCCGAGAAGATATAGGTATAAGTATCCTTCAGACCTGAAGATCACAACCAGTGGCTTACAAGCAACTCATTGTACTTAGGTGCCGGACCACCTGGATTTCTAATCCAGCTACGAAAGGTTACTGGGTGCAGTCAAGTACTTATGGTAGTCAGTTGTGGATCAAGATGGAATTTGACCTATCCCATTAAAAGGAGAAATGCTTGTGTTTCAATTTAGCAAGACCTTGGCCAAGGCACTTCATGTGAAAGTCACATGATCACTAAAGTTGAAATCACTTTATGGATTTGCTATTTAGAGTTGATAGGCTCTTAAGCCATCCTTAGCATTTGTGGTCAAGAGGATGAATTATACGGTAACTGTTTCTTAGGGTTCTTGGAGTTTGCTCGGACAACTCTTCGACCTATCCGAACGTCGGGTTCCATTGCTAGATGGGCACATCGATTAGTATAGAAAGTTGTTTCTATGCTACCGGCTTAGGTTCGAACCTAGAGAGTCACACGCATAGAAGTTTTCTAGGATGATCTATTTGCTGATCAACGATTGAGAATCGTATATGATTTAATTAATCAATTTGATTGATTGAATTATCTCAATTGGGTTAAGTACAATTGAATAAGATTCAATTTGGTTTAAGTCTATTAGAAGGACAAGTCAATTTCAAATATTGATTTGAAATTAGACTTGATTTGAATTTAAATAGATTCAGGACTAGCCAAATTTGATTTGGACTTGGACCATGATCTATGTGGGTTAAGTCAAATAAATTCAGATCAGAACCCAAACCTCTCAAATATGAATCTCATATGATGAGATGACTAAAATCTCATCTCATGAGATAGAATTTAATGCATGACATTTATTTACCGAACATCGGATTATCCATCGTCTCTTTGGTTTTCTCCGAACGACGGAACTAAACCAAACACCGCGACTCCTTGGTTTTCTCCAAACATCGGAATTAAACCAAGCGCCGCGCCTTCGGCATCTCTTCGCTTTTGCCAAACGACGGATTCTTAAATGTCAAAATTAAATGTCAAGGCTAAATCTAGACTATAAATAGAGGGCATTCCCTCACCAGAGAATACATAACAAAAATAGAACAACAATACACGATTTGTCATGGATTGTAATTCTAAATTGTCTTGGATTGGTATTAGAATAGAAAATCCTGGTGATTCTGGTGTTACCGGAAGCTTGGTGGATCTTGGAGGAAGATTCAAGTGAGGGGATTCAAGATCAGCAAAGCTATTTTTCCGTGAGCTAGCACTCCCGGAAATCTGATCATTCGGGGCTTCACATGGACGATACTAGAGGCCGGACGATTGAACGGCTGCAGAGCAATAAGGATTTACCTACTGTTCTTAAGGTAAGTGATTTGATCCCTAGATCTTAAGGCAGGCTTCAAGATAATAGTGTGACTAGTCATCTTGAAGATCAAGATATGATCTTGATGTTTTTATATGCATATTTTAGATCAAACGATCCTGAATATATGTAAAGATATAATCTTGATGCATATTAGATAGATTAATATGTAATCTTTTAATTTTCGCAATGATAATAGTTATCAATTTTTAAAAATATGCATGTCTCGGAGACTATTTCTCCCTATAATTTGTTGGGTTGAGCTTCATCCGATACTTCCGGAGTGTCGCAAAGTTTTCAGAAAGATCCCCAATATGCTAGGATGCTTCCTTGCTCTTCACCAGCATGTCGTCAATGTAGTCCTCTATGTTTCGATCGATTTGCTCCTTGAAGACCTTGTTCACCAGCCTTTGGTAGGTGGCACCTGCATTCTTCAGACCGAAAGTCATGACACGGTAACAATAGGTACCTCAGTCGGTTATGAAGGCAGTCTTTTCTTCATCCTCGGGTGCCATCCGAATTTGGTTATAGCCTGAGTATGCGTCCATGAAGGTCAGCATGATGGCCGGAAGTGGCATCCATGAGTTGGTCGATCCGGGGGAGAGGGAAGCTGTCCTTCGGGCATGCTTTATTAAGGTCGGTGAAGTCGATGCAGATTCACCATTTTCCGTTCGACTTTTTCACCATAACAACATGGACAACTAGCTTGGATAATTCACCTCCCGAATGAAGTTTGCCTTGATGAGCTTGTCCACCTCCTCTTTAATTGCTCTATGCCGGTCGGGGGCGAAGCTTCTTTTCTTCTGCTTCATAGGTCGGGACATTTCGTCTACATTAAGACGGTGGACGATAACGTCCGGGTTGATCCCAGGCATATCTGAGGCTGACCAGGCAAAGACATCAGCATTCCTTCGGAGGAAATTGATCAGCTCTAGCCGAGTCTCTACCTTCAGCAGCGACCCGATCCTTATGGTTTGGTCAGGCCGAGCTTCATCCAATGGCACCTCCTCCAGCTCTTCGGCTGGTTCTCACTGCTCGGCAAAATCCTTTCAAGTGTCCAGTCCATCAACCTCGGGCAGTTTGGATTGCAGGCTGGTGATGAAACATTGCCGAGCTATAGCTTGGCTTCCTCGAACTACACCTACCCCTTGTTCGGTAGGAAACGTCATAACAAGATGTGGGATGGAGACGGCGGCTCTGATGGACATTAGGCCAGGTCTTCCCAAGATAGCATTGTAGGGTGACCGAAGCTTGGTCACCAGGAAGTCTGCATACACATTGGCTATGCGGGGCCAGGTTCCTGCACGGACCGTCAAGGTTACGACCCCCTCTGGGGTAATGACATCGCCGGTGAACCCCATTAGGGTGGAGTCCATGGCTCGGAGATTCTCAATGAGAAGCTTCATCTTCACAAACACATCAAGGTACAAAACGTTGATGAAGCTTCCACTATCAATGAGAATTCGGCTTACATCATCGTGCGGGAACTGTATCCCCTGGAAGTCATCATTGGAGAAAGAGAGCTCATCAGATCGTGCTTTCTTCGGCGCCAAACTTTCTTAAACATCCCACCCGCCCGCGGGACTACCGACCGCCTCAATCACATTAATGTGGCCAGCAACCGAAGGATTTTGAGGAGGAGGAGGTTGCTACTGGGGCTCAGGCCGGCGATCACCCCCATTTCTTGGCTCGGGGGCTCCTCTGAACCGATCAAGTCTACCCCGCTAGATGAGCCTTTCGATCTCATTCTTCAGTTGCCAGCACACTTCAGTGTCGTGGCCATGGTTACGGTGGTAGCAGCAATACTTGGCAGGGTCTCTCCGGGCTGCATTCCTTCGAAGAGGAGGAGGTCGAGGGAGTTGGCATTCGATTTCCATGAGGATCTTCGCTCTTGGGGCAGTAAGCGGAGTGAATCGATGGAACCTCCTAGGCGAGCTCCGAGTGCGGTTCCTTGGCGGTGGATGGGGAATCCTCTGGTGGTGAGGCAGACTTGGCTGGCGGGCAGGTCGGTGCTTATCGGAGCCCTTGGGCTTTTTCTTCTTTGTCAGCTTGGCTCGGGCGGCTCTCCGTGATTCCTCGACTCTGGCATACTTATCTGCCAAAGCCATCATGTCGAAGAGGTTTGGAGGGTAGCTGACCTCCAGCGCCAGGTAGAAGTCGCTCTCCTTCAATACTCCACCCGCCAGGGCGGACATGGCCACCTCATGATTAAGGTGGTCCACCTCCAGCATGGCCGTGTGAAATGGCCGAGATACTTCTTCAGGGACTCCCCCTCTCTCTACTTAACCTCGGAGAGAGAGTTGGATCTTCGTCGGTGACGGTGGCTGCTGACGAACTGGCTAATGAAAAGATGGCTCAGCTCGTCAAATGAATCAATGGAACCTGGCTTAAAAGTATTGAACCAGGTTCGAGTAGATCCCCTGAGGGCGGAAGGGAAAGCGCGGCAGATGATCGCATCTGATGCCCCATGGAACATCATTATCGATCGGAACCTGCTGAGATGATCGTCGGGGTCAGAGGAGCCATGATAAGGCTCGATGGCAGGAGCTTGACGTGGAAGGGAATCACTTCCTCCATGATCTTCTTACAGAAGGGGATGCCCTGCTCCACCTTATTTTGAAGTGGATGGGCCTGCTTGGCGGCATCAAGCTCTTAACGCATTTCCTGGAGTTGGCGGCGGATCTCCTCATCAGGAAGAGCAGAAGGTGCAGGACAAGGAGAATACTGAAACGGTGTTGAATCATGGCAAGAGAACACCGGAGAGAGAGATGGGCCCACCAAGATCTAGGGAGACCTTTGCCGTGGACTCGCTGGGGAGCTGGCTCAGCTTCTCTGGGATGACGAGGGGGGTCCAGAACCCCATGCGGGCTGAAAGAAGAGATTGCTGGATGAGCGGGGGCTGCATTCTCCTCAGGAGGGTGAGGAGTAGGAGCAGCCGGACGAGGGGCTTCAGAGCGCCCCTGAACTAGGTGGGCCAGAGCCTGGACTTGCTAGACCAGTAAGGCAAACTGGTCCTGAGTCACCGGAGCCACCGGTGGTGATGGAGTCTCGACTGGCGGTGGCGGCGGCGCAACACTGCTCACTGGATCAGGTCTTGAGAGGCAACCTGATCTCGGGCTTTGGAGGTAGCCTTTCTTCGGTTGGCCATGGGAGGGGTTCTCTTTCAGATCGAGATCCTTGTCTCCTGGATCATAAGTTTTTAGGGACTTGAGGGCCCTTCCTCTAGCGCCAATTTGTTGCTGCTAAAATCTGTCCTCCGACTCGGGTGTGATCAGGCTTCGAGATGGGCTTCCTCCTGGGCGGACCTGCAAAACAGTCCTCATGCGAGAGGCATTGGGGGTGGCCCTCTGCGAAAGACCCTCCAACGCTCAAGTCAGTGGAGATTAGCAATCAACAAAATGAGAAGAAGGCTCTCACTGAAGAGTCTCTCCAGAGCTCAGAGTAGAGCGTAATGGCGAAAGCAAAGGCAGAGAAGGAGAGAGGGTGCCAGTGAGCAAGTGCGCATCGAGTGTGTAAGAGATGGCCCTTACCTGAGGGGATCTGAGGTTGTGGTATTTATAGAGGATCATCTGGTTTCTTGGGAGCGTCATGGGTCCGAAAGCCATTGAGATCCGAATCCAGTTTGTTATGAAATCGATAGGATTCATATCTGGTTAGTTAGAGGATCGATGGCTAGGAAAGCTTGTTGATGTCTCGAGATTTGGCAAGGGCATAGGCTCTAGGGCCCTAGGCCACTCTCAGATATGATTCCTTTTTGGAATTTTACTACTTCAAGGTCTTCCGCGCCGAATTCCGCAGAGGTATAGGTATCGCTCGGGCTTGACCGAGTGATAGGAGAGATCGGATAGAAAGGCTGGACGATGAGATGGCTTGGCTAGAGGGGCCAAGAGACGAGATAGCTTGGCCGGGGCCGAGGAATGAAAGCTCGACTGGGGCTGATAGACGAGACGGCTTGGCTGGAGCCGAGAGGCGAAATAGCTCGGCAGGGGCCAAGAGATGATACGGCTCGGCTGGAGCCGAGAGATAAAATAGCTCGGCAGAAGCCGAGAGATGAAATAGCTTGGCTGGGATCGAGAGATGATATAGCTCGGCTGAGACCGAGAGATGATATAGCTCGGCTGGGACCGAGAGGCGTGACCCGTGCCTTGGGAACCCTTGGCTCGGTGAGGGGCTAGGGCGCCCCAACTTACTGAGGCTGACCTATCTCTGGTGCATGCCGCACAGCGAGTAGGAATCATGGTTAGTCTTAGCCATATGCACGATTATTGATGCACAATGATTTTATCCCTCAACAATTGCCAACCACATAAAATTTGTTATGAAAATAGATCTCATGGTCAATTAAAGTAGGTACATGCAAACCGATTAATTAAATTGAAACCAAAATGAATTTCTTTTACTGGAATAATTGGTTTGATTTTGGCTTCAGTTTTAAGAAACTGATTGAGGTCGGTTTGGTTATAAAAATATCTCTAAACCGATTTGATATGACCCATACACACTCTTACCTAGGCATGAAGAAATTGTTAGTTAGGTTCTTATGCATGGACTATTGGCTATAGTGACATCAGTATATATCCTTAGGTAGTGTTTGACTTTCCAAAAACTATCCATGGATAAGTATACATGATAGCATTTATGTATGGAATAAGCACCTTTTTAAAATTACAACTTTACCATCAAGGGATAACTTTAGTTATTCTTGGATTTCTTAGGGAACAAGTTCAGAGGATAACCCATGGTTTTAACCATGGGTTATTTCCTTTGGTTAAACTTTTTTAGAAATATTTCTTCTAGTTATAGCTTTTGAGGATATCCCTTCTTATCTCCTATTTCAAACACCGCCTTAGCGTGCCGATGTATTAATGTGGATTCACTAATATACAAAGTTGTAGAGCATATTAGTATTATAGATATGATTGATTCGCTAGTGTTATTGCTACAATTTTAGGATTTTTGTATTAAGTGACATAATCCAATGCCATAGCAAACTAAAAGGTAACAAAAGATTTTTTATATGTTACTAAATGTATTTATCAAGCTACTTGACACGTTTTTGTCTCATAATGTTTTTTTTTTTTTTTTGGGGGGGGGGGCTGCCTTGTGGACAACTTAGACATAAATAGTATTAACTAATGGACAACTCAACTTTCTTATGGGGCAAATTTTATTAATCTAGATCTACTTGTAGTAGTTAAAGTTATTCACATCAAGTTAGTGATACTTTTGGATCACGAAAGAGAATGTTAGGTTCAAGACTACGTAACTAAACCAAAATGTAGGGTTGTTTTTGAACACTCCTTTGGATGGATCATGAAAGAGAATGTTAGGTTCAAGATTACGTAACTAAACCAAAAGTAGGGTTGTTTGTAGTTGTGGATTGATCCCCTTGTTCAAGATTACGTAACCGAACCAAAATGTAAGGTTGTTAGAAGTTGTGGATTGGTTCCTTTGTTTTTGAACACTCCTTTGGATGGTGATATTTGACTTCATATAGCTTTGTTCTTATATAGAATGAGCATCACATGGCTAATGGACCATTGCCTTGTATCCTTGAGGCAACGTTTGATTTAATAATAAAGTAGGCAATTAGGCAAAGTGGTTGGCATCAAACTGTGTATAAATAAGGAACAATTACAGTAACTATCCTTGCTTATATCAAGTATAATTAATTATTGTACAAAATAAAAAGCTATAACTTTATTTATTTATTTTTTTTTTTACAAACGGGCGATCACACAAATCTCGTGTGAATTAGCCCAGATACATCAGAAAACAAAATATGCTGAAGAAAAGTAGGACAGTGATCTCCAGGCCTCCAAATCCATGAGCCAGTATGCTGAGCCATAAAGGAAGCCGCCCAATCAGCAGCCGCATTGGCTTCCCGATATATATGGCGAATCAGGACCGAGCCGTTCCCTCGCAGAAGGGAATAAATATCCCTCAAGATTGGATTAGAGGGACCATCAGAATAATTCTTCTTCAGAATCCAAGAGATGACCGTCATAGAATCACCCTTGATCATGATCCGATGAGCGTGGAGAATCCGAACGGTGTAAGAAATTCCTGCCCAAGTCGCATAGAGCTCCGCCATCAGGACAGAATAATCAAGAGCACCAAAACCTCCTGCCGCCACCAAATCATCCGCCTCCCCACGGATGATAAATGCAGAACCAGCAGTTCTACCACGGACACTCCCATCGAAGTTGATTTTGACATACCCTGGAGGGGGGGGCTCCCAATGGATGAAACCAGATACCGGTTCACTGCCGAAGCAGCAGGGGAACCCCAGCGGCCAGATGAGCCAAAATCAACACCGGAGAAGACACGGCCATAGTCCATAATCAGCAATCTTATCTTCCTCACAACCCTATGGGGAGAAGCAGTGGTATTAGAAAAAATGAAATCATTCCTTGACAGCCATATCTGATATGCCGTGGCTGCCCAGAGACCACTCTTATGCTGAGATCCCCATCGAATATCATGAAAAAAGGAGGAGCGCGGAGATGTCGTTTCATCCAATCTACTAGAAAAACCCATCAGATGCCATATCCGTTGAGCTCTAGGACAAAGAAAGATAGCATGGTCATCGGTCTCCTCCTCCAGCCGACAAAAAGAACAATTCGGCTGAATAGACAGACCCCTCCTAGAGAGAAGAGCAGACGTAGGAAGGCAGCCCCAAAGAAGCTTCCAAATAAAAAGCTGAATCCTAGGAATGGTTGGAAGCTTCCAAATCCAAGCAGCATCCTCAGTGCGCCGGGACTGAGGCCTGAAAATCCTCATAAGATCCTTGGAGGGAGCCCTAGAGAGACACGATCTCTGCCAAAGCCTAGAATCACCACCATAGCCAGGCATAAGAGGCATAGATAGGATCCGCCAAGAAAGCTCCTCCCCGAATAACCATGTCACCATGGGGATATGCCAAGCGTGGAATCCCTAGAAATCATATCCTTAACCCTTAAACTGGAGGGGGCATCCATATTCATAAAGGAGGGCCATCTCGAAAGGGGGAGCTCTGAAATCCAAGTATCCTGGATAACATCGATCAAATAACCATCTCCTATACTCCATGAAACATTCTCCAGGATAAGCTGACCATATCTGCAAATCTCTTCCAAAAGTAGGATGATCCGCGGATCGGCAGAATAGGCAAGCCGGATGTCCATTCCCCATACCTCGCTCGCATCAGAGAGCTCCACAGACACTGCGGCTCCAAGAGAAATCGTGAAGCATGTCTAGCAAGCAGAGCTTCTCTTCTAACAATCAGAGAATGAATCCCAAGGCCGCCTTCTTGGATAGGCATATAGACTGTGTCCCAGGATAATAAATGCATTCCATGACCATCTTGCATAGAGGCCCAAAGGAAGTCTCTGAAGCATCTCTCAATTCTTCTAAGACAGGTAATCGGAATAGCAGTATTCGACAGAAGATACAGAGGAAGCGAAGAGAGAACCGATCGAATAATAATGACCCTGGCCATCATAGATAAACTAGTGACTTGCCACCCCTCAAGGCGCTGACGAACCCTCCTCTCGAACTCAGCAAAATCAGAACAACGGGGATGTCTACCTGTAATGGGGATCCCCAGATACAAAAATCGATCAGTCAGAGTAGATATGCCTGCCAGATTAGAAATGGCTTCCCTAGTAGATCTGTTGGTCTTCGGGCTAAAACATAAAGAGGATTTGAGGTAGTTAACCCTCTGACCCGAAGCCAGACAATAATTCTGCACAATTGAATGTAAGGAAGCCGCATTTTCAATGGAAGCCTGACCCAGAAGAATACAGTCATCAGCGAAAAGAAGATGGGAGACCGCAGGGCCCAGGCTCCCAGCCATAAAAGGGACAATCCTCTGATTCTGCTGTGCTGATGAAAAGCACGAGAAAGATCATCCGCAGCAAGAATGAACAATAAAGGGGATAACGGACACCCCTGCCTCCAACAGTAGAATTGAAAAACTCCATCGGGCATCCATTGATAATCAAGAAAAAGAAGGCCTCAGAATACAAGCCAAGATCCACTTGATGAACAGCTCATGAAACCCAAACTCCTGGAGCGAGCGATGTAAGAAAGACCAACTCATCCTATCATAAGCTCTCTCCATATCAAGTTTTATCGCCATAAGACAGCGACTAGCTGGGGCTCTTTGAAGATCATGCATAAATTCTTGGGCGATGAGAACATTATCAGAAATAGAACGTCCTCTAATAAAAGCCCCCTGCTCAATAGAAATGATGCGAGGAAGAACACACCGAAGGCGGCCAGCTAGAAGCCGAGCACATATCTTATACAAAGTGGTGCAAAGGCTAATAGGCCGGAAGTGCTGCGGGAGAGTAGCCTCCGGATGCTTGGGTACCAGAGAAATAAAAGTCCGGTTCCACTCCTGAGGAATGATCATTGTCTGGAAAGCAATTTCAATAGCATGAGTAACCTCTTGCCCAACAATTCCCCAATAATGATGGTAAAAAGAAGGCGGAAATCCGTCAGGCCCAGGGGCCTTATCGAGCCAAGCCCCCAAAGCGCCTCCCGAATTTCCTCCTCAGTTATAGGCCTGAGTAACATATCATTCTCCTTGATCGATATCTTCCTAGAATCAGGAACACGAACAACCGGAGCTCCCTCCCCCTCGGACTCAGTCCATCTAGTCCGAAAAAATTGGAAAAGCAAATCCCTAATAGAGTGGATGTCCTCCTGAGAATGCCCTTCAGCATCTAATAATCTACGAATCCTGTTAGTGGACCGCCTCTTTAAAGTGGCTTGATAGAAAAATCTGGTGTTACGATCCCCCTCACATATCCACTGAACCCTGGATCTCTACCTCCAAAACATCTCCTGCTGGCTGAGAAGAGAGTGATGGCGAGACAGAGAGTCCCGAAGCACCGAGAGGTCCGATTCCACCAAGAACCCATCCTGGTCCTCCTTCTCCTGTAAGGCAGAAATGTCGGCTTCAACCCTTTCGACTTGTCTAACCAGATCCCCAACCTCCATCTGATTCCATCTGGATAGACGACGTCGAACCATCATAAGACATCTCGATAACCTATAATAGCATTTCCCCTGATAGGAAGGTGCCAAATCTGCGAAATGATCGACCGAGCAGCAGAATGGACAGTCCAAAACTGCTCAAATCTAAACTGTCTGCGATAATACATAGAAACCTCCATTGAAATCAAAATGGGGCAATGATCTGAAGCAATCTAGGAAGGTGGGCAACAGTAACCTCGTGGAACCTATGAAGCCATTGTTCCGTAGCCATAGCTCTGTCAAGTCTCTCCCAAACACGAGCCGATCCTGACGGTTGTTACACCAAGTGAATTGGGTCCCAGAGAACCCCAAATCCAACAGCCCCGATGCTCCAATGAAGGATCTAAACTCATTAACATCAGCCGAGGCAGTAAACCGATGCCCTCCATGCTTTTCGTTAGCCTCAGAGATGCAATTAAAATCACCAGCAATGATAGATGGGAGACCCTGAGAAAGAAGGGAAAGCAACTCAGACCAGAGGATCCGTCTCTCCCGATAATCCGTACTAGCATAAACAGCTGATAGAAGCCAAGGATCAGAGACCCCTCAGAGACTACAAGACCTATCTGCTGGTTACACTGATGAAAAGCATCAACCTTAACAGTATCGGCACGCCAAATGGCCAGCATACCTCCAGACAAACCTTCAGCGTCAACCGAATAGGAAGACCAGGACCGAGAAATCTGCCTCCTAAACTGAGCCAGACTATCACCTGACAACCTTGTTTCCAAAAGAACACATATATCAAAATTATGAATCTGCACCAATCTACTAAAGGAGGATCGAAATGAAGGCTTTCGAGCTCCTCTAACATTCCAAATCATGATCTTCATTTACAGGGATGATGAAGTTGGGACCCTCCCTGGTCCTCCATCATCGCAGTATCAGGTAGGCACCCATTGGATGAGGTGCCCCCCTCAGCTAACAAGGATGGATCAACCTCTGGCTCCTGACTGACGTCAAAAGCCGGAGGAGATTGAACCGGAGACTGGACCCTGAATTCATAATTACATTATCTGAAACCTTCGAGGAAAGGCCCACCGGCATGTCAGAGCAGGACCTAATCACATCCTGAACTCCTTCATGAGAGGAGGAGGCCATGGACATCCTTTCCTGGGAATCAATCGATATCGCAGAGCTTTTACAGGTCCGGGCTTTACCTTTACCTTTTTGTTTCCCAAGTTTAGAAACTGCCCTCGGGGCCTGATAATCAACTGGTCTGGCCCGCTTAAGGGGACCCGGACATACATCCCTATTGACCAGAGTGCCACCTTCCCCCGATATCAATCCAAGAGAGGCAAAGGGGTTTTTCTTCAAAAGGGGAATGTTCAGACCCATCTCAGCCGAAACAACAGAATCAGCCTTCAGCAAACCCTTAGCTACTGTAGCACCACCGGCACGCATTGGCAAACCCGGCACCATGACTGAATTAGAAATGCCTTGCGCTGACTCCCCCACTGAACACCCAGAAGCCATGGCAGAAGAGCCCCCTACCAAAGAAGAAGACGACATCCTCCTCCGAGCCAGCTTGGCAGGAAGTCTCCAACCCTCACAACTTCAGCACCACTCACAGGAACCGCTATCTTCCTCTGAGATCTCGACCGCTGCCAGAGGCCCCCGGAGATGACACCGCCTGCGACTTCCTTCTCTCATCCCGCAGGGGACCAGGGGCTTCCCTTCGTTGACGAATTGCTGCTATCCACGGACCGTATACAAGGCTGGATGCTGCTCCTTCGACTCCTGAAACAAGCTGAGAACAAGGGCCGCTCAGATGCAACGTTCCACAGGAAGCACAGATCCCATCCAGATTTTCAAAAGCATATTGCTGCCAAAAGGGGAGGCCAATTCCCTGAATCCGAGCTCCCGGCCTCAGAGGACGACGAAGTCGACCCGGAGACAAGCCCTGGCGAAGCCTCCTCTGCTCTTCGCCACAGTAGAAGCATCCAAACATATGAACTGCCCGGCTGGTTCCAAGATGGCCTTGATGAATTCCTCCTTCCAATACTCAATCGGAAGGTTGGGGAGCCGAACCCAAACCAGTGCCGACGGGATAGCATCCTCTGCCGGGAAGAAATCCGTCCGCCACGGCTCCGATCCCATAACCTGACCATTTACCATCCAAGGACGCTTGAGCACCGTGTCACAGGCTTTCGGATCTTCAAATCGGAATAAGTGGCACCGGAATGCCAGACTGATCGGGGCAATTTCTCCTTGAATTCCTGCTCTTCTAAACTCCCTGATCACCGCCTCTGCGGTACCACTTGTGGTAGGAACGAACCAGAATGGCTCGCGACTGCCAACTCGCCACTTCAGCCTCCAGCTCAGCTGCAGGGACGCGAATGACATCCGGAAAGGACGCTTCCAGCGACGCTACAACCGCCGGCGAAGGAGACGGCGAGACCCATCGAAAGCCGGATCCCACACCCGTCGATCTGGAACCCTACCCAGGCTTAAACCCATCCGACTTTATTATTGGAAAATAAAGCCATATGCCTCTTCCAATTTTCATCCACAAAAGCACAGACCATGGTCAATCAAGAGTTATTTTCACGCCAAACCCAAAAAAAAAAAAAAAAGAAAAGAAAATAATAAAAGACACGTGGCACAGCATAACTATTTCAATATGTACATCTATTTCTTTTCTTTTTTTCTTTTTTAAATTCTCAATCTGAATGAGCTCTGGATTCTTAGAAAAGTTTACCGCTAATGATCGCTGTTCTGCACGCTCAGCAAAAAGTTTTTTTTTTTTTTTTTTTTTTTGATTTTTCACCGCTGGGCACATGGTGGTGAGCCTACCAATTATGTCCTTTTCTAATCATCCAAAAAATATGAATTTATTTGCTTCATCGTTGACGAAAGCTCAACCACAAGAGCCAATCGCAATTATATGGACGCAAATAAATGTTTCAAGCTCAAACCATCTTTCTGTTAACGGTGAAGGAATAGATCAGAAAAGCGATCGAGAGAATGGAGGATGAGAGAAGGCAGAAGAAGCACATAATTTTAGTGCATGGCCTCTGCCATGGAGCATGGACTTGGTACAAGGTGGCGACGCAGCTGAGATCGGCCGGGCATCGGGTGACGGTGCCGGACCTCGCGGCTTCGGCATCGATGAGAGGAGGCTGGACGAGGTGGCCACGTTTGCTGACTACACGAGGCCGCTGCTGGACATCCTGGCCTCTCTCCCACAAGGCGAGAGGGTCATCCTCGTTGGCCACAGCTTCGGTGGACTGAGCCTAGCTCTGGCCATGGACATGTTCCCAAAGAAAATAGCTGCGGCCATCTTCGTCGCGGCGTTTCTGCCGGACTCCACCCACCAGCCTTCCTATGTCATCGACAAGGTGCGTAGTCTTCTCTTTTCCTCCGTTCTTGTCCAAGGACACAACTTGGGTTGTGTGCTGGCGTTGCAAATCTATCCACATGATATGGCTGATCCAACACCGTCATAATAAACGATAATGGCGACTGACGGAGGCCCTCTCGGCCTCCTGAGCCCCTCTCTCAGTATCGGCCTCAAGCCACAGCTCTCGGGCCTCATGAATAGTATCTCAACTCCCGAGACTCCCTCGGTCTCGGGCTGCATGAACAGTGCTTGGCCTCGAGTTCCGCCTCGGCCTCAAGCCACGGCTCTTGGGCCTCATGAATAGTATCTCAACCCCGAGACCCCCTCGGTCTCGGGCTGCATGAACAGTGCTTGGCCTCAAGTTCACCCTCGGCCTCAAGCCACAGCTTCTGGGCCTCATGAACAATATCTCAACCCCCGAGACCCCTCGGTCTCGGGCTGCATGAACAGTGCTTGGCCTCAAGTTCCACCCTCGGCCTCAAGCCACAGCTCCCGGGCCTCATGAACAGTATCTCAACCCTCGAGACCCCCTCGGTCTCGGGCTGCATGAACAGTGCTTGGCCTCGAGTTCCGCCCTCAGCCTCAAGCCACGGCTCCCGGGCCTCACGAACAGTATCTCAACCCCCGAGACCCCCTCGGTCTTGGGCTGCATGAACAGTGCTTGGCCTCGAGTTCCGCCCTCGGCCTCAAGCCACGGCTCCCGGGCCTCACGAATAGTATCTCAACCCCCGAGACCCCCTCGGTCTCGGGCTGCATGAACAGTGCTTAGCCTCGAGTTCCGCCCTCGGCCTCAAGCCACGGCTCCCGGCCTCATGAACAGTATCTCAGTCCCCAAGACCCCCTCGGTCTCGGGCTACGTAAACAGTGTCCGATGCATGATCCGGCCCGCTCTGGGCCATCTGGCACACTCACGTAATCCGCCGCACATCCATAGCAGGGTGCGGTCATACCTCATAACGGCGTATGGTCCATCATATGCCTATCACTGTGCATGGCTATACCCTGTTACAACGTACGGTTCACCACCTGCCCGCAACTGTACGCGGTCACATCCGCGATGGTGCGCACCACGTACAACCACTGGTGCAAGACCTGTGAGGCCGCACTGGCAGGTGACACAGGACACCTCCGGCATGCACGACAACAGTACGATCTGTCACTGTCAGCCTCATCTTTTGTCCGTTATTGAATGGGCACCTTGAAATCAGCAATCTTCAGGAATGGAAGGGTGTATCTTCAAACAGGTATAAAAGCATACGCTTACGCTGTAAATAAGGATCCGTAAACTCTCGTTTTCCTAGCTCCTTCCTATTAGTTAAGCCCCAACTGGCTAGCTTCCTGGGGGCTAGACAGTTTTCGTCTGTTTCCGAGTGACTAACTTGAGCGTCGGAGGGTCCCCACCAGAGCATCCGGTCTCCGGGGACTTTTCTTGCAGGAGTCCGGCGAGGAGGACGTCTGTTTCCCCTGCGCTCGAGAAAAGTGACTCGGCGTCAACACCACCCTTCTCTCTTTTTTTCAACAACCTCAGCCTCCATTTGACTCATGGGATAATCTATTAGATATTAGATCTAACCTTTGAAGAAGATCATCACCATGAAGCTCAAGAATCATTCATGTTTAATCATCAAGAATTCATATCAATAAACGGGAGCATATCTGAATCCATATTGCTTGATTGCTCTTTAGAATCCATAATCAATAAATGGAAACATATCTGAATCCATATTGCTTGATTGCTCTTCAGAATCATGCGGTTGGCCTTTCAGATCAACAAGTACTCCAGAAAGCCCTTTAGAATTTTCTTTAGGTTATTCTTTCTGATGATAGAATTCAGAAAAGAAGGTCGTAGATTCAGGACCATAAATGTTATATATAGATATTTTATCATTATCTTTTGTTATTTCTATTTTAGCCCATCATAAAAATAGAAATAACCCCTTAGGTCTCTACACATTAAAGTGTCACACCTAATCAGATATATTAAAACCTAAATCATTGAAACCTTAGCTGATCATTTTTAATTAGGCTTAACCTTATTTGACAGTCCGCAACACATAATTATTTTACATATAAGCCTAATGTTGGATTAAAAATCCAATATAATCTTGAAAAAAAAGGGAGGAAAGAATAAAGATAGAATCATAATGGGCACACAGAGCACTGCCTCTAAATTTCATTTTCCAACCTTTATATGTTAAGCTCATGATCATGAAGATGATTAAATATTACAAATATCACAAAACTAGATCCAACTAGAGCCTTCTATGGATCACTCCAAGATGATCTGCAAGGCTTGCAGAACCGATCAAAATAGCATTTCCTCACGGCTGTTCTTTAAATAATAATACCAATAATAAAAAATTAAAAACAAAATAATATATATAACATAAATTGTCTTTAGCGTAAAAAAACTGTTTGCGTGGAAAGCCTATCCATATGTAGACTTCTCACGCTACCATCCATGGTCAAATATTAAGGGTGCGGTCTATACCCACTTGCCGACCTTGCAAGCTCTGAAAGTCAAAAGATTCTTTCTTTGATGCTTGGAAGTTGGAACTTGGAAACAAATAAGAAATGCGACCGGTCTTTTTTTTTTTCTTAGCTTATTAGTTTATGGCCAAACTATAGTCAAGTTCCAATAAGACTTAATTATGTCCTCCGGCAACGTCCTTATATGGAGCAGTTGCCAATCATTGGAAACTAGTGTCCTATTCATGACAGAAGCCATGAATCTTTGACTTTTAAATTATAAAAATATTCAGGGAAGGAGGGAAGTTTTATTTCTTCATTGAGATTGAGATTAGGGATAGCAACATGCAGAGATGGCCCAAGGCGGCCTTTATCAGTCTCCATCCCGAAAACCTTCCAGCTTCATTTTTTGTTCCATTAAATCGTAATAGTTAACGAAATGGGAACAATATATCCGACGAAATAAACGGTTACCTAATGGATATCTTTTGATTGTTTATATAAAAACATAAAATTAATTTATTAATTTTTTTTAAATAATACTAATAAAAAGATTTTGACTTTGATGTCCAGTGATTATATGAAAAAAAAATTCAAACATCTTTTACTAGATTTGTTAGTATATATATTTTATTTATTTTAAGTTTTAATATATATATATATATATATATATATATATATATATATATATATATATATATATATATATAATTAAAAATATTATATTAAACTAACGAGGACAAAATAAGTAAACTGGAACGGATAAAGAATGCCATCTGGATCATTTATTCATTTCATTAACGGCTATTTAATTATTATCTATTAAACTATTTAGACTGAAGATTCTTTGCCGTTAGAAATGATACCGTTAGAATAATGATCAAACAAAAAAATTATCATTCGATAAAAATAAAAAGTTGATAGATGATTGATGGGATTCTACTTCATTGATTTCGGTTTGTTGAGGCTGTTATTTAATTGTTCGTATGATATTTCTCTTAGCTGCATTATCATTTTATTGAAAGCATATTGATTTAATTGTATCTTTTTAATTAAAAAAAGTCCACCTAAGAATATCTAGATTAAAAAAAATTGATTGCAAAAACTTTTATTATTACAATAATAGAGATGAAAACTATAGCTGGCAAGAATTTAGACTTAGGCTTACAATATTTTTTTTTTTCCTAATTGCATGTCATTCTCCGACTCAATCACTTGACCGAAGATGCGTCAAACATCTCTGCATGTCCCGTAGGATTGAACACAGAATTTGTTAGATCTATCTAAAATCTCTGAATTCATTGGTACAAGCCACCAATAATATTGATAGGATAATAGCAAATAAATCAGTAACTCTCAATTTATAAGCTACAAATAAACCAGTAACTCTCAATTTACAATAGCTTATCGAACCATAACATCATTAGCTCCACAATAATAAATCAAAATATAATATAATAAAATTGTTTTATCAACTACCAGCCTAAACTGAAGAATAAGAAAGATGTTGATATGTTTAACTTTCCGGCATACATTCCAAAGCTCAAGTCATGTGATTTCTCAACATTTGAAGAAGAAATAAGAAAGAAATATTGAGCTATAGTTTAGTAAATAATATCTATCTCTAGTTGAAACAAGCATATCAATTGTAAATATATAGTATATATATATATATATATATATATATATATCATGAAGTAAGATATCAGAATCTTTAATACAATCCCATAAACAACCACTTTTACTGTGTGTGTGTGTGTGTGTGTGTGTGTGTGTGTAACGCTTCTAATTCAGAGTAAGTATAAAACACTTCTAAAATTAATAAGGTAATTCAATAAAATAAGACTCCTAAAAAAAAAAAAATTTAAAGATAAAATAAGTCTCCTATATAGACTAGGAACAAAATAATATTCTTATTTTGGTTTTTATAAATTTTATTTTTACAAGCCAAAACTTTCTTATTTTTGGTTTTTACTCCTGCATCATAATCCTAAGAGACTATTTTTTCAATAAATAGCAAGATCAATTTTAGTTCTCAAAATTCTCTTAATTATCTAATCCATGGCATATTATGCATGGTAGGAATTTAGTAATAGAATTTTAAGTAATAAGATATTAGTGATTTTGAGGCATACATCCACCAAAGACACCTTCAAATAATCGGAGGGCAAACATCCGTCTTGTGACCTCCTTGAAGTGCATCTAAAGAATGGTCTTGTTTTAGCCACCTAATTTTTCATGGCATTCCAAAAGTGTGTGCGTGCATATCCACACATAGATATAGGACTAAACGATCTATTCGCCATGTTATTCCATGATCTAACATACTTTAGTGGTGAATGAAGCATGCTGAGTCATCATGGATGGACAATCAGATAATCAAAGGCCAAGACAAACGTCCCACATCCATCTTGTTTGGTCCTCAGTTCATGGCATCCAGACTCTACCAACTTTGTTCGCTTGAGGTACATATATGACTGCATGCATCCCCTTTCCACTATGAAATATGCCAAGAGATCATGACAACCAATGTTTGATCTATCTATGTTCATCCTTGTTAGGATCTTGAACTAGGCAAAGCCTTAGTCAGGGTTGGTTCATTGTTTCAAGAAGATCTATCGAGCACACCACCATTTTGTAAGGGCCAATATGGATCGGTTGATACAATCTACATCATATGTCAGCAAGATGCAGCAATTGCAGAGGATTTTCAACATTGGATGATTAAGAACAACCCAGTAAAAGAGGTGAAAGTTATTGAGGGGGCAGACCATATGGTGATGCTATCAAGGCCAAAGGAGCTATGCCAATATCTCTTGGACATTGCCAATACCTATGCTTGATTGAACATGTTATTTCTGGCTTGGTTCCTTCCAACTGCCATTGTTGCTCTTTTATCTTGTTTGTGTTACTGTTTTGCTATTGTTTGATTTCCATGTTCTAGTTTACCTTGCTATAGAACATTATAACTAATAAGCAAGGGTCCTTTGTTGATGAGAGAAGTGGCTTCAACTATATCAAATAGTGGCAGTAGTTGTGAATTATTACAAAAGTAGTGAGTCTCTCTTTCTCCGTTACGTAACACTACAATAATTTTTAGAAGAGGCAATGCTAAAAAAGTTATTTTCTGATGCTTTTTAGCATTAAAAAATAGCATTTCGATACTTCTTAAAGCATCGGAAAATGAGAAGTGGAGACAAAATTTTTCGATGCTTTTAAAAAGCATCGGGAGTGCCGACGCTTTAAAGCGTCGGTATATTTATATTTTGTCGATGCTTTAAAAGCATCGGCATATTTACATTTTGCCGACGCTTTAAAGCATCAGCAACTGAAATGGTGCCGAGTGGCAAAGTTATATTCTTGTAATCATTTACTTGATACGTTTGTTTTCTGATTCAATTAGGAGATTAAATCAGATGAGGCAGTTGGCCTTGGACAAGCTAAGATTAGCTTGAGATAGGTTATGTGCTGGTGAACCTATGAAAACCGACTGGGTTCGTTGTGATCCCATTGTAAAACAACAAGTTTCGGTTCATTGTGATCCCGTTGTAAAACAACAAGTTTGGATTGTGATCTTGTAAAACAACTCGGCTGTAATAAGGGTGATTATAGTGTATGCCCAAGAGTTTCTTGGGAGTGGATGTAGGTGTAGCTAACACCGAACCACTATAAATCCTTTGTGTTTGTCGTGCTTATTTCTTCTTTCCTTCACTCTATTTTATATTGTGCTTTGCATTCTTAACATCACACTCACTACACTCTCTTGGTGCACTTTCACCTTGGAAAATTAATTTTAATTGTCAAATTTTTAAGAACCCAATCCACCCTCCCCTCCTGGGTTGCCATATGGGCCAACAAAAAGAGAATTACAGAATCTACCCACTCATCACTCGCAGCCTCTTAGAAGTACTGCCCACCCCTTAGGAAATCATGGCCATCGTCTTCTTAGATAGAGTATTGTCGATGCTAGCCTGGGCAGTTGGGGGCGCTAATAGACCCGGTGCAGCTGGGTTCCTCCTCTGGATGAACGTCCCTAGGTGGTCACAATGGATGAGGTCCTCAATCGCCTTCTTCAGCTGGCGGCAGTCTTCTGTGTCCTAGCCATGGTCCCGATGGAAGCGGCAGTAGAGGTTTTTGTTACGGGGTGCTCCTAGCTTCAAGGGAGGAGGGCGCTGAAGATATGACTCGCTCTCAATTTCCATCAGGATGTGGGATATCGGGACGAGCAGGAGGGTAAAGGGCCCCTCTCTGGGGGCGAGGGTCTGTGGTCGGTTGTTTGATCGATGAGGAGGCTCAGGCCTCCTAGGCCGACCCTCAACGAGCTCGGGATGGACTTGCTTCTTGCCGGGTCCTCCATCAGCCTTCCTCCAAGAAGAATCTGCCTCATCAGCATGGATGTACTTCTGCGCATGGCTCAGCAACTCGGCGTAGGAACCGGAGGGCTTCTAGTCAAGGGAGTAGGCAAAGCAGGAAGGACGGAGCCCTAACTTCAAGACCAGAGTGTGCACAGAGTATTCAAGGTTGTAGACTTCGAGCGCAGCCTCCTTGAACCGGGCCACAAAATCACTTAACGACTCGCCGCTCCTTTACTGAATGGAGAACAAGCTATCGGCCACACGTAGGATCTTTCGGCACGCATCAAAGTGCGCTAGGAAGGCTCTCTCCAGCTGCCAAAAGGAGTTGATGCTGCATAGCGGTAAGCGGGAGTACCATGCACGTGCAGCCTTCCGAAGGATGGCAGGAAAGGCGATATAGAGGAGAGAGTCGGTCGCCCCATGGACCTGCATGAGGACCTTGTAGCTCTTTAGATGGTCTAGGGGGTCAATGGTGCCATCGTAGGGGTCCAACTGCGGTAGGCGGAACCGGTTTGAAATCAACTCCTGCATAATATGACGAGATAATGGGAGGTGGCTATCATAGTCCGCATTCAGTGGGTTGGTGATTCTGCGGCTGAGCTACTTCAGCCTCTGGTTGTACTCATCTAACCGTCGCTCGGCCCGGCAAGCGATCCGACCGTCGAAGGACCCCTCCCGCGAAGATCCCGAAGACGGGGAAGGGTGGCACCGATGATGATGTCCCTGCTCGGTCTCCTTCCCATGCCGCTACTTGGGGGAAGCGCTAGCATGGCGGGAGGGAGACCAGGGCCTCTTGGAGGCCTCCCGGCGGTGATGCCTGGGCAAGGCACGACAGCAGTGGGTCTCCCACTGAGGGGTATCTCCCACGGGTGGACTGTTGATTGGGTTGAACCATCCCCGTGCCTTGGGTGCTGCTGCACGGCCGCTGGCTGTTGTTGCAGCTCCTGGACCGCACCACATGTGATTGGACTTGCATGGTAAAGGTGGCGATTCGATCGTCCTGAGGTGGTGGCGATGGCTGTGCAGAAACATTAGCTTGGGAAGCTGGGAGACTAGTCTCCAGCTACTCTTCTCCCTAGCGATGCCCTCCAGCATGGCTGGCGAAAATCTTCTGGGCGCACATCACCACCATCTTCTTGTTTGCTCAGGGGAAGGGAAATATATAGCTGGCTGGATCGAAGCTTTCTACTTCTCCACCCCTTCCTGGCATGCCAATCTGTTGCCGCCAAGTCACGTTCCTCGAACGTCGGGTAACAGAGTGGATCCAAAGGATGGTGAGAACAGTTCGGGAATCTCCTAATTCATTCTTCTCGACAGGATTCCTGCAAGAAAGTCCTTGGGGACTGGTTGCACTGGTGGGGACCCTCCGACACTCAAGTGAGCAACTTAGGAAACAGTGATGAATAGTGGACTAAAAGACTTTAGCTCCCAAAATTTAGAGTTCAGATCTCTTCTCTCGTTATGAGTGATGGTTCTTATACCTATCCAAAAGTCCCTTTTACCCGCTTTTGGAAGGTTATTGATTTTGAGACATTATTTTCTGGTAGCGGATAGCGGCAAGGTTGACAGAGACAGGCTGCAACCATCCCTAAGTTTGTCAGTGATAGCCCTGCCTGTCAGCTTCCTACCAAGTGCGACGTCACAGGTGGTAGGTGGGCTAGGTCACGTCAGGCATGCACCGTAACTGATAGTAGCCACGTGCAGTCGCAGACGGTTGGTGGACCATGTCTTGGTTGGTTGGCCATGTGCAGTTGCAGATGGTCCGAGGCCTAGGGAAACCCTGGAGTCTGAGGTCGAGGGGGACCTTGGGGTCCGAGGCCAAGGGGGACCCTGGAGTCCAAGGCCGAGGGAGCCCCTGGAATCCGAGGCCAAGAGGGCCCCTGGAGTCCGAGGCTGAGGTTCCATCAATCGTCCTATCCGTTAGCCCTAATGTAACTTGATCAGCCACATCAATTATGATATATCCCATAACCACTACTAAATGGCATTCGTTATTTGATAGTTATTGTATTATAATAATTTTTATATGAAAAATTTATAGTTATCATTATTTAACATCAACATTATTTATATATAATCTGATACCATTTCAAAAATTAAATATTCAATAATTAATACAATAATTTATTTATTCAGTAAATAGTTTAGAAAAAATAATTGTATTGGTTCAATAATGATCGAGCAATGAAATACATTATTTATTTTATTTTTCTCTATGGATGTATGTATGTATGTAAAATATTGTTATTCTTATTGTTTTATTTAAGCTCCGAAGGGGACTAATGGTCACTTTTCTCTTTACCCACATCATAGTAACGGTAGCCTACCCTAATTGAACTTCACTTCTTAATCAAATTGAATCTTTCACCTGGCAATAATGACACAGTTGAAATAAATTTGATAGTCTTGTTGTCATTACTATTTTAATTTTTAAATAACGGCTTCACTGTGTAGCCTTAGAGAAAATTCCATGATTGCTTTAGTCCTCCGTATGGTGTTAGCCGTTTCGGATGGTTGGTGCTGTAAATAATCAAAGGTTGAAGGATAAAAGCGTCTATCTAATTAAACGACTATGATTTGAGCATTGTTTCCCCCAAAATATTTTAAACAAGCTGCGTAGCAAAGCTCTAGACTCGGATGAATATTGGTAGTTGAAGATGTTGCAATGGCCAATAAGGTCTAATTTTTCTTTTAATGGTGAAAAAGTATATTAATTAATATAAACGATGCCTATAGAAAATTAGATGTAGACTTATTCAATCACATGATTGTTTCTATTGGCCGCAATTTGCACACGAAAATGGTTGGGTAATGGGGATAACTGCTTGTGTGATAAGCTATGTGATTAGGTTTTACGTTTTTTATTTTCCTAGACCTCTCATATGATTACACATATGACTAGTCTTCTTCAATGATGTTCAATATAGTCCAAATATGAAAATTTTAGGTTAATGTCTAAGTCGACCTATTTGGCAATTTTTCAATGTTTAGACAGTAGGCTCTACTGCCTATTTTGTCGTACATCAGATATGAAAACTTTTTGAATGGTATCTAAGTTAATTCATTTGATATTTTTTCAAAGGCAACACGCATGGTGTTCAAATTACAAGCTTTATCTGCTTGCTTTTTCATAGTCCAAATATGAAAATATCTAATTTGATGCTCGAATCAATATATAATGTGCCCTTCATCACTGAAAGTTATTGATATTTTGATATAGTGACTAAAATTACCTCAAACAATTATACATTGATGCTCAGGATAAGGAACAACTGTTTGCCTAAACCCTTGAGATCGATGTCAAGACATCTTTGATAATTCTGTATTCCTAAGATGATTTTCTAATATTCTTTTTTTCTAACCATTTCTTCTGTGCAATTAGACTGCTGCTAGTATCATGACCAAAGTATTTACCCTTGTCTTTATCTAGTAGCGATATTATTTGGATTGATAGACCACCGATGAGCTATCATTTATTAATTTCAATTGTTTAATCTTTTTGCATGTATGGTGAAAATTTATAATTGGTTAATTGTTTTAATGATTGCCACCTATGGGATTAGGCCTCTATCAAACCTATCCAAAGCAGATCTCCCTTTGTCTTTTAGTTTTGGTAAAAAGAGATTTTTTATTGAAAGAAAAGATACACCGATTCATACCTTGATTGGCTATAAAGGCTCACTGTTGTCTCATTTTGAGGAAGAGGCAGCCTTTTGATTTTTCTTATTGCATAATTAACAATTACCAATAACATCTTGAAGCATGAAGACCATGCATGCATTATCATTACATATTTGTTTTTATTTTTGGTGAACAAAGATTTTTTATTAAAAGAAAAGATACACCGATTCGTACCTTGGATGACTATAAAGGCTGACTGTTGTCTCTCATTTGATAAAAAGAGGCAGCCTTTGATTTTTCTTCTTGCATAATCAACAATTATCAACAACAACTTGAAGCATGAAGACCACACATTTGGCTTTGATTTTCTTCGTGTTTGCAAGCATTTTTGCTAACATTCAATGTGAGTTTGAGGTTACTCTCTTAATGGCACCACTCCCCCTTCTCTCCCTCTCTCTCTCTCTCTCTCTCTACTCACACACATATAACTCAATTCAACTCATCTAAGCCTTTTCCCAACTACTCACACACACACACACATATGAGAAAAAAAGGAAGAAAAAAAAAGGGTCTTCAGCAACCAAGCATGGTCATGCAATATTTCAGATCTTAACCATAGACATCATGTTTTGAATAATCTACTTCATTCTTGTATGCCTCTTTCTTCCAATCAATTTGATTTTGAAGTTACTTTTCCTAGTTAGTGTTTTTATCCTTCCAAAGAAAGAAGTAAAGGATGTCCCCAAAGTTGAAGAACAGAAAATACTTGGCATGAGTGCAAACTAATACATTTGCTAAAGTTATTTTGCTGCAGTACAAGAGTTTGAATTGTACCTTTACTAGATGATTGGATGACGGTAACACCCTTTCTTTCTGAAAAAAAGGAAAAGATAAAAAAAACCAATTGCGTGATTCATTAGAAAATTGCAGTATTATCATAGTAAGTAAAAGGAAAAAGGTTTTATTTTTCTTCTGCAGTATTTTCAAATGTTTTTTTTTTTTTTTTTTTTTTTTTTGTGGTATTGGACTCTTGTCAAATAAGCTGATGTGGTTTCAAATTTTAATTATCTTGGACATCTTTTGTGCAGGTAGAGCCATAGAAAGGATGGATGCCGGAACTAAAATAGTGATTCCTTTATGCAAGTACGAGAAGGCTAATAACGGTCAAATGATGTACTGCTGTATAGGCGCCAATCTTTGTTATGATTCGCTGGTTGTTTGCAAACAAAACTGCAAAGATTGAAAACAAAACGCTGGCGCTGCCATGCACCCACCGCTGGCAGGCCTTCACCGCCCATGAGCTCAAAGATTGCAATAAATAATCTATGTATACGTATGCTCTGCATGCAGTTCTAAAAGCAATAAACATGATGAGCTAGATCATCTTGAACAACATGTATTGATCTCTTTCCATTCAGTCATCTCCCTCTCTTCCATGTTGATAGATCTTACGAAATCCGAAAGATTTTTT
>UESW01004728.1:70679-190695 GCA_900491605.1 Calamus simplicifolius
GTACACCAGATATGGAAACTTTTTGAATGGTATCTAAGTCAATTCATTTGATATTTTTTCAAAGGCAACACGCATGGTGTTCAAATTACAAGCTTTATCTGCTTGCTTTTTCATAGTCCAAATATGAAAATATTTGATTTGATGCTCGAATCAATATATAATGTGCCCTTCATCACTGTAAGTTATTGATATTTTGATATAGTGACTAAAATTACCTCAAACAATTATACATTGATGCTCAGGATAAGGAACAACTGTTGCCTAAACCCTTGAGATGTCAAGACATCTTTGATAATTCTGTATTCCTAAGATGATTTTCTAATATTTCTTTTTTTCTAACCATTTCTTCTGTGCAATTAGACTACTGCTAGTATCATGACCAAAGTATTTACCCTTGTCTTTATCTAGTAGCGATATTATTTGGATTGATAGACCACCGATGAGCTATCATTTATTAATTTTCAATTGTTTAATCTTTTTGCATGTATGGTGAAAATTTATAATTGGTTATTGTTTTAATGATTTGCCACCTATGGGATTAGGCCTATATCAAACCTATCCAAAGCAGATCTCACCTTTGTCTTTTAATTTTGGTAAAAAATAATTTTTTATTGAAAGAAAAGATACACTGATTCATACCTTGGATGGCTATAAAGGCTCACTATTGTCTCATTTTTGAGGAAGAGGCAGCCTTTTGATTTTTCTTATTGCATAATCAACACTTACCAACAACATCTTGAAGCATGAAGACCATGCATGCATTATCATTACATATTTGTTTTTATTTTTGGTAAACAAAGATTTTTTATTAAAAGAAAAGATACACCGATTCGTACCTTAGATGACTATAAAGGCTCACTGTTGTCTCTCATTTGATAGAAAGAGGCAGCCTTTTGATTTTTCTTCTTGCATAATCAACAATTATCAACAACAACTTGAAGCATGAAGACCACGCATTTGGCTTTGATTTTCTTCATGTTTGCAAGCATTTTTGCTAACATTCAATGTGAGTTTGAGGTTACTCTCTTAATGGGCACCACTCCCCCTTCTCTCTCTCTCTCTCTCTCTCTCTCTCTACTCACACGCATATAACTCAATTCAACTCATCTAAGCCTTCTCCCAACTACTCACACACACACACACATATGAGATAAAAAAGGAAGAAAAAAAAGGGTCTTCAGCAACCCAAGCATAGTCATGCAATATTTCAGATCTTAACCATAGACATCAAGTGTTTTAAAATAATCTACTTCATTCTTCCATGCCTCTTTTCTTCCAATCAATTTGATTTTGAAGTTACTTTTCCTAGTTAGTGTTTTTATCCTTCCAAAGAAAGAAGTAAAGGATGTCCCCAAAGTTGAAGAACAGAAAATACATGGCATGAGTGCAAACTAATACATTTGCTAAAGTTATTTTGCTGCAGTACAAGAGTTTGAATTGTACCTTTACTAGATTGATTGGATGACGGTAACACCCTTTCTTTTCTAAAAAAAAGGAAAAAGATAAAAAAACCAATTGCGTGATTCATTAGAAAATTGCAGTATTATCATAGTAAGTAAAAGAAAAAAGGTTTATTTTTCTTTTCTGCAGCTGTTATTTTCTTTTCAAAATGTTTTTCTTTTGTAATTTTTTTTTTTGTGGTATTGGACTCTTGTCAATAAGCTGATGTGGTTTCAAATTTTAATTATCTTGGACATCTTTTGTGCAGGTAGAGCCATAGAAAGGATGGATGCCGGCACTAAAATAGTGATTCCTTTATGGAAGTACGAGAAGGCTAATAACGGTCAAATGATGTACTGCTGTATAGGCGCCAATCTTTGTTATGATTCGCTGGTTGTTTGCAAACAAAACTGCAAAGATTGAAAACAAAACGCTGGCGCTGCCATGCACCCACCGCTGGCAGGCCTTCACCGCCCATGAGCTCAAAGATTGCAATAAATAATCTATGTATACGTATGCTCTGCATGCAGTTCTAAAAGCAATAAACATGATGAGCTAGATCATCTTGAACAACATGTATTGATCTCTTTCCATTCAGTCATCTCCCTCTCTTCCATGTTGATAGATCTTACGAAATCCGAAAGATTTTTTTCTATCTTTGATGGATCTTACTAGATCCTCAAGATTTTCTTACCATCGATGTGCGCTCCCGCTCTAACGCAAGGTCACTGTCATTACACGGCTATGGCAACATAAATCATAGAGTTTGATTTTTTTTTTTCTACATGAGCCATGCACATAAGATTACTAATGATATAGTTGATATATTAACAACAAATTTATTCTTATATACCTGGTCATAAGATTATATATATATATATATAGATAATCTATAGTTGTCATGCCTTAGTCTCTAGGATTGATTTGGTAAGTGGCAACCCACTTGCACGCTAGGCATTCAAGGTGTCCAATAATAATAGAAGTAATAAACTAATAATTCAAAAGGTTAATACGTATAAACTTTTTAAAACAAGCATATCTTTACTGCAAACTTAGAAAACTTATGATTCCTGAAATATGTATAAGCTAGTTTCTAAAACATATCTTCACTTGTTAAATTTTACATGCCATCATGACTATCATGCCATCATCTCTAATTATTATTTTAAGTTTTTATATCATCTTATTACGAATACAACATGGTCATGAATTATGGTCTCATATATCCTTATGACAAGGCTAGAACACCAAATTTTATCCTATGGATGGAAGTGCATCCTCCACATATATCCTATGAAGGTGATTTCAGTTATCATAGTAGCCTCATGGTGACATATTTTATCATTTTGTATTTATTTACATCTAATTAATCTATTATTTAATTAATCTTGTAGTTTCTTAGATAATGTTATGTATGTATGTGTATATATGTCATTAATATTTCTATTATTGTTATTGTTATTCTTATTAGTTATTATTATTTTTGGTTCCATAATAATATAAATTTTCACTTTTATATTCTACTTATTTGAATTAATAATTTTTTGCATTAACTAATTATGTAAGAATTAAATAATTTAAAATTTTAATAATCTATGCAGATAACAAAGTAATAAAATCTAGCTATGCAGAATGATAATGAGGGAATAATGATTCATATTTCAATTAACAATACATATTTAAACATCAACAATTAATCAAAATTATATTTAAAATTAAAATTAAGTAATTAAATATATTATTAATTTATAATTAACCAACTTATCTTTTTTGCTAATCTACATATTAGGTCCAATTAATTTGGCTACCAATCACTTACATCATAATCATTTTATTATTATTATTATTTTATTTTATTTTTTATTCTTACATTTGCTATCGTGAGAGCTAATATTAAATTCCTAAACAACTCACCTAGCCTAAGCTTGGACTCAACTTGGACTTGGTCAGACTAAATTAGATATAGCCTAACAAACCTGGTTCATTAGCTAGCTAAATCAAGGTCTGCTTCAAATCAAATTGAACCAGTATTAACTTAATTAAATTGAAATTGCTTAATTCAATGCCATGGATCTGAATTACCTTAGTTTGCGTCAACTCTATCGAAAATAGAAAGGATTCAGCTACATGCTGGTTCAAACTGATAAGGTTAGAATTACAGACATTGATCTGGCTTTACGTTAGAATGAACCTCCCAAACCAACTAATGGAAGCACATAAGGATTTTTATGTTAAGTAGGAGTGTTCATATCGTTTGAGCCTGCATACCATTAAAAGGTTTATATCTGAGTATATTATAATTTTTAAGGAAAAAAATTCATTGAAAATTTAAAATGCTTCTTAGAATTATCATTATCTACAGCACTACCGATCAATTAAAAAGAAAATCAAAAACATCTTAGAGCGTCTGTTAACTCTTTTTGTACGTGCCCTTTCTCTGGGTGACGCAATATTACACCAGAGAGAATCTTGCCTGTACTACATTGCAATTTTCATTACAACCGATGTTGCTCAAAGTTTTTTTTTTTTTGGCTTAACTTCTTGATATAACTCTCGTCCTATTAGAAATTTGAAACTCTTCCAAGGCATGGCAACACCCTGTCCTTCAACTTACCCAAACTTGTCGCTCGATCGGTTCAATACTTAATATCAAGATGACAAGAACGTTTGGTAGTTTTCCTCACCTCTCTTCTTGATGCTTCTTATTACTTAAAATGGCTAAAGAAGCATCACCCATTGATAATTTTTCATAACACATCTCAAGCTATTGGATATAAAATAAGCAGTGTATGTACTTAGGTAAAGTGTGCTACAAGATGAGACATTAAAGAGCATTAGTGGTACTTACACTAATTTCTAGTAAGCAATCATTTATTTTTTCATGTTTCACTTAGCAGGCAACTTGGATGACATGGTAACACACGTCTCCTATATACATACTCAACTCAGCTCAACTCATCTAAGCCTTTTTTTCAACTATATGGAGTCGACTATGTGAATCTGCTTTCTTTATTATGCTCTATTCAAGACAACGAATTTTTAGTAACTGATAAATTTTTAGTAACTTATGGGGTCTCCATGTATACATACCAATTGTAAAAGCATGATTTTGATACAATATCTTCATGAATCAATTGATGTATTTTATCATACAGAAATATTTTTTATTTATCAACTTATAATTTTGTATTTTAGGATTCCACATGAATCCTAATTTTGTATTTAAAATAAATCTCTAATTAATTTGTCATTTTGTTCTAAAAGGTAGACCATATGGGATGATGTGCAAATTACTTCTCCTTATTGGTCCAAAAAAATGATATATGAGAAGTCTAGATATTATGAAAAAAATATACTAGCTTTGGTGCAAAATACATTATGGTTAGATGTGTTTCCATGTGCAAGAAAAGTTGCTAAGAGGAAAAGATCATTATTTAAATGTATATATTATATCAAATATATTTTTTACTATTTTGTAATATTTAAGGTTTTTAGTAGGGGCCCTAATCACTGTAATAAATAACAGCTAAAGCAGTGCTTATCTTCATCATCAACTACCCAGTCTTATAGTAGCGGAGGAAATAGTTCCTAAAAAATAAAAATATATGCCCAATAGTTCATCCATGGTTTAAACCATCATTGAAAATAGTTGTGTTGACCCCACATTGATTTTGATGAATACAAAACTATTAAGCAATTCTAAGCTTAATACAGGAAAGTTTGGTCGCTTTGCAAGTAAGTATCTTCTTGCAAAATTGATTGGTAAGAGAGTACTTCATTCTATTTTACCTTAGATAATTCTATTGGCTTGGGAGTTAACTGGTTAGCTAACTTGTTATTCCATTTAGCTAGCTGGCACGACATTCAGCTAACTGATAAGCTATCTCAGTGGCTTAGCCGAGCGTCATCCATTTTGAGCTAGCTGGTTAGCTAGCTTGTTAGCTAGCTGAAGCTCTTTCAGTTAGTTAAGGTGCTCGTCACTGTTGCTGGCCGAACATCCTCCATTTTTAGCTAGCTGATTAGCTAGCTTGGGATGCCTTGGAGCTAACTGGATTTCATTTTAGCTAACTACTATTGCCTGTTAACATTCCTGGCCGAATGCTCTTTATTTTTAGCTAACTGTTAAGCTAGCTACTGGATCTCCTAGCTAGCTGGCGTATCTTGTTAGCTAACTATTTTGACTTGGAGCTAACTGCTTAGCTAACTATTTTTCACAGGAAAGCTTCAGGCCATGCGCTGTCAAAATTTAGCTAGCTGGAGAGCTAACTTCCTCTCTCTTCGGCCGTTTGAATAATTTCTTTAGTTAATTGGAGAGCTAGCTATCTGTTGGTTAGTTAGCTGGAAAGTTAGCTGCTTTATTATGCCATGTGGCTGCCTTTTTGCTCATTTAGCTAGTTAGCTAACTAGCTTGGGCGATCTCTCTATTGCTTTTCTCCTTAGTTAGCTGGAGAGCTAACTATGTTGGACGGTTTCTCTGTTGTTTTTGAACTTAGTTAGCTAGTGAGCTAACTAACTCTTCTTTAGTTAGCTATTGAGCTAACTCCCTTCCTCTGTTTCTCCTGCAAGCCGTGAGCCATCATTTTTAGTTAGCTAGGGAGCTAACTAGCATAGCATGGCTTCTCCCTCTGCCGTTTGATTTGCTCGTTAGTTAGCTGAAGAGCTAACTATCTTTTGCTTAGTTAGCTGCTAAGCTAACTAAGTGCTCTGCACTTTTTTCTCCTAGCCGTTTGCTTTTGCTGTTAGTTAGCTGGGAAGCTAACAAGCAATTGTTTTAGTTGCCTAAGGAGCTATCTCTGGACGCCTTTTCTCTGCCGTGGCCTCTCTTGTGAGCTAGCTGACTAGCTAGCTGGGATTTCCTGCTTGCCTCTTGGCCGAATGCTTTCAAGTCTTCAGCTACCTGAAGTTATTTCCAGTCAACTGCCGCCTGAGTTCTTGAGCGTGCTCTTTCTCTCTTACTCTCTCTCTATTTCTATTTTCAGCTACATTTAACTTTTAATTTTTTGAATTATTCTAGGGTTCTTCCTTCCTCAAATGGAGAGCAGCATTCAATGCTTAAAGAAACATTTTACAATGGTTATATTTTCTTTCCGTTTTTATTTCCATTTGTTCATAATGTATCTAACGGATATCTTTTTTGTTGGATCATTATAAATAGCTGTGATTAGAAGCACACGATGATGATTTTTGAAAAAGAGATTACAAGAGGAAGAAATCCAAGAAAAGAGCTTTTACTGCATATTGTTGAGTGGTTGATAAGAGAGTTGCTGTGCATTCAAGTTCATTCATTGCTCCAAAAAGTTGTCCAGATCATTGAAGTTTTTCAAAGAAATCAAGGCTTCAGCTACTTCGACCTCGTTCATTTATTGCTGAAATTATTGCTTCAAAAGTTGTAAAGTATACTCTGAATATTTGCTCATTGTAGGAGCTTATCTTTAACTTTCTTTGATTATTTTGTAAAAGGGTTAGTGTTAACCCTTGATTATTGTTGGCTTCCTTGTACCGTGAAATAAGAGGACTAGCCTAGTTTGGCTAGGGATTTTTGGCTTCCTTGTGCCGTGAAACAAGAGGACTAGCCTAGTTTGACTAGGGGTTTTTGGTTGCCTTGTGCCGTATAAACAAGAGGGCTAGCCAGGTAAGGCTAGAGGTTGTAATTGTTGTGGTATGATTAATGAAATTTCCAAAGGTTTTGGGAAGTGGATGTAGGTGCTGAGTTTGGCACCGAACCACTATAAACTCATGTGTGTTTGTGGTTGTTTGATTTCCTATTATTATTATTTGTGCACCCCACTTTACCGCTGTAAATTAAAATTAGGGTTAAAGCACATATCTGCATAGTAATTAATTTTTTTAATAACCCAATTCATCCTCCTGTTGGGTTGGTACATCTAGACAACAAGTAGTATCAGAACAGAGTGCTCTTGATTCCTATAGCTTTGATTAGCTTGGAGCCAAAAAGTCAATAGTAATCCCAATGAGTTCTATGTTGACTGAAGGACAATCAACTAATAGACCACCTTTGTTTAATGGAACAAATTACACATATTGGAAAGCATGAATGAAAATCTTCATTCACGCACTAGATTATGATTTATGGGGAATCATAATTAATGGACCACATACACCTACTATTATGATTGAAAATATTAATATTGCAAAACCTGAATCTGAATGGGATGAGCAAGATAAGAAATTAGCTCAATTAAATGCTAAGGCTATGAATGTTCTTTATTGCTCTATTGATGCAAATGAGTTTAACCGCATATCAACTTACATGTCTGCTAAGAAAATTTGGGATAGACTTGAAGTTACCCATGAGGGTACAAATCAAGTCAAGGAATCCAAAATAAATATGCTTGTTTATAAGTATGAATTATTTAAGATGGATCCCATTGAAAATATTACTGATATGTTTACAAGATTTACTGACATTATTAATGGACTAAAAGTCTTGAAAAATCTTTTTCTAACAGTGATCTTGTTAGAAAAATCTTAAGATCTTTACCTAGGACATGGGAAGCAAAAGTCACTATAATTCAAGAAGCAAAAGATCTCAACACTTTATCACTTGAAGAGTTGGTCGGTTCTTTGATGACTCATGAGCTTTAGCAATGACAACATATTGATGAAGATGAATTAAAGAAGAAAAGGACCATGGCATTGAAGAGTGCAACTCAAGAAGATGAAAGTGAAGAAACCACAAGTGACAGTGAGAAAGATGATGAAATGATACTTATTTCAAGAAAATTTAAAAAGTTCATGAAGAGAAAGAAATTTGGAAAAAAAAAATATTTTATCAAAGGAGACCATAGCAAAGATAAGGAAAAGAGTGAACCTCCAACATGCTATGAGTGCAAGAAGCCTGGACACATCAGACTAGATTGTCCACTATTAAAGAAAGGATCTAAAAGATTAAAGAAGAAAGCAATGACAGCTACTTGGAGCGACAGTGAAGCAAGAAGTTCAGAAGATGAAGAGAAAACTGAAGTTGTAAATATTGCTTCATGGCTGATAATGATGAGGTAAGCCCTAACTTTTTAGATGACTTTACCTTTGATGAATTATAATGTGCATTTTATGAACTTATTGATGATTTTGCAAATTTAAGTTCAAAGTGCAAAGAATTGAAAAATGAAATAAAAAATCTTACTCTTGAAAAGGAAAGAATTTCAAAGGATAATGAATCATTGTTAAAGGAAAACCAAGATTTGAAAAATGAAGTGAATAAATTAAAACCAATTGTTGATAGATTTACTCTAAGCTTAAAAAAATTAGAAATAATCTTAAATAGTCAAAGAGCTATTTACAATAGAGCTGGTCTTGGATACAATACTTTTGAAAGACAGAAATTTTTGAAAAATATCTATGAGCTTGCTGATGATTCTACTAAAATTACATGTTTTAAATGCAAAAAAATAGGACACAAAGCTTATATTTGTCAAACACAAAAGATAAAAAAATATGCGTTCCAAAAGGAACCATCTTGACTAACCCTAAAGGACCCAAGAAAGCTTGGGTACCTAAAAACAAAAATTAAAATTGTGTATGCAGGTGTGTCTTGCAACCCGAGCAATTAAAAGACAATGGTACTTGGATAGCGGGTGCTCAAGACACATGACCGGTGATGAATCATAATTCATCACTTTGAAAGCAAAAGATGGAGGTGTTGTCACTTTCAGTGATAATGGCCAAGGAAAAATAGTTGGCATTGGAAAAATAGGTATCACACCTCATGCTTATATTGATAATGTTTTGCTTGTGAAAGGATTGGAACACAGTTTACTTAGTATTAGTCAATTATGTGACAAAGAATTTAATGTTACATTTGAATCATCCCTATGCATTGATAAATTTCTTCTAATGAAAACATGAAATTTGTTGGTCAAAGGCATGGTAATGTATACATTGTTAATTTAAATGATTTGCATGATCAAAATATTGATTGCCTAGTTGCTACAAATAATAAAACTGATAATAGTTGGTTATGGCATCGTAGGCTAGCTCATGCAAGCATGGATTTATTATGTAAATTAATTAAGAAGGATTTAGTATATGTTTGCCAAAACTTGTTTTTGAAAAAGATAAGATTTGTAATTCTTGTCAATTTGAAAAATAAACCCGAGCATCTTTTAAATCAAAAATTTAATTTCAACCACTAGACCTTTGGAGCTCTTGCATATGGATTTATTCGGTCCTACAAGAACAACTAGTTTAGGAGGAAAAAGATACATTTTATTGTTATTGATGATTTCTCTCGATTTACATGGGTTTTATTTTTATCTAGTAAAGACGAAGCATTTCCAGAATTTCAAAAATTATTTAAAAGAATTACAAACGAAAAGAATTCTTCTATTTTGTCGATACGAAGTGATCATGGAAAAGAATTTGAAAATAAATCTTTTGAAGAATTTTGTAATAAAAATGGAATTGAACATAATTTTTCTGCACCAAGAACACCACAACAAAATGGAGTAGTTGAAAGAAAGAATAGAACATTAGAGGAAATGGCGCGTACCATGTTGTGTGAAAGCAATCTTCCAAAATATTTTTGGGCAGAAGCTATCAACACTGCATGTTATGTTTTAAATCGTGCATTAATCAGACCTGTTTTAAAAAGACTCCTTATGAGCTTTGGAAAGGAAGAAAACCAAACATAAGTTATTTTCATGTTTTTGGATGCTGATGTTTTGTTTTAAATAATAGAAAATAAAACATTGATAAATTTAATGCTAAGTCTGATGAAAGAATTTTTCTCAGATATTCTTTGCATAGTAGAGCTTTTAGAGTATTCAATAAAAAGACTTTAGTAGTTGAAGAATCAATTCATATTATCTTTGATGAATCTAATGATCTTCCATCAAGGAAGGGAAAAGGTATAAATGATGCAGATAACATTGAAGATCAATTCAAGGACATCACACTGAAGGATAAGAACGACTCATATATACAAGAGATAAATGAAGAAGGGAACGCTGACCTACCTGAAGCCTCACAAGGTAATGTTGAATTAGAAAGAGGTTAGAGGTATGTTCTTAGTCACCCTAAAGATTAAATTATTGGTGATCCTTCTCAAGGAGTTAGAACTAGATCATCATTTAGAGATACTTATAATAACTTAGCATTTGTATCTAAAATTGAACCTAAATGTTATGATGATGCTAAAAATGATGTTGATTGGATTAATACCATGCATGAGGAACTTCACCAATTTGAAAGAAATAATGTTTGAACTCTTATTAAAGACCTCATGATCATCAAATTATTGGAACTAAATGGGTTTATAGAAAAAATTAGATGAACATGGTAATATAATTAGAAATAAGGCAAGATTAGTAGCTAAGGGTTATAATCAAGAAGAGGGAATTGATTTTGATGAAATTTATTCCCCTGTTGCTAGATTAGAAGCTATTAGATTACTTCTTGCTTATGCTTGCTTTATGAATTTTAAATTGTATCAAATGGATGTTAAAAGCGCTTTCTTAAATGGATACATTACTGAACAAGTTTTTGTGGAACAACCATCTGGCTTTGAAAATCACTTGGTTCCAAACCATGTTTTCAAATTGAACAAAGCTGTGTATGGTTTGAAACAAGCGCCCCGGGCGTGGTATGAAAGATTAAGCAAATTCTTGATTAGTAATGATTTCATTCAAGGAACTGTGGATACAACTTTATTTATTAAAAGATAAAATAAAGATATATTAATTATTCAAATCTATGTTGATGATATCATATTTGGTGCCACTAATGATTCTTTGTGCAAGGACTTTGCTAAGCTTATGCAGGGAGAGTTCGAGATGAGTATGATGGGTGAGCTGAACTACTTTCTCAGACTACAAGTTAAACAAAGCAAAGATGGGATCTTCATAAGCCAATCCAAATATACCAAAGAAATGATCAAGAAGTTTGGCATGGAGACATCCAAGAGTATCGGTACCCCTATGAGCTCATCATGCAGACTTGAATCCTATAATTCTGAAAAGTCTATTGATTTAAAATTATATAGAGGCATGATTGGATCATTATTATATTTAACTGCTAGTAGGCCAGATATTTTATTCAGTATTTACATGTGTGCTAGATATCAAGCCAATCCTAAAGAATCACACTTGCTTGCTGTTAAAAGAATATTTAAATATTTAAATGGAATAGTAAATTTAGGTATATGGTATGACAAACAGTCTGGCATTGACTTAATAGGCTACACTAATTCAGACTTTGTTGGATGTAAATTAGATAGGAAATTAACCATTGAAACTTGCTAGTTTCTAGGTGTTAACTTAATTTCATGGTTTAGCAAAAAGTAAACTTCAGTAGCACTGTCTATGGCCGAGGCCGAATACGTTGCAGCTGGAAGTTGCTGTGCTCAAATCTTATGGATTAAGCAACAACTAGAAGATTATGGTATTAAACAAAAAGCCATACCTATAAAATGTGATAATAAGTGCAATCAGTTTAACCAAGAATCTATTCAACATTCCATAACAAAACATATTGAAATTAAACATCATTTCATTAGAGATCACGTAAATAATGGAAATGTTGTTATTGAATTTTTAAATACTGAAAATCAAATTGCTGATATTTTCACTAAGCCTCTTGATGAAACAAAATTTTATAAAATCAGAAGAGAATTGGGGATATTTGATCGAACCATTTAATGAATCAATTAATGAATTAACATGATTCATGATATCTTTAAATCATATCAATTAAAAGGGACATTGTATCAAATTAAATGCTGTGAGTTTTAAGTCTTTTCATCTTTATGAAAGCCAACTTCCATTAATTTATCCACCAACCGCCATTTGCAAGCTTTTTCATTTTATTGATGGCAGTTAACCGATCAGGTAACCAAATAGTCACCTGGCCAGCTAACCATCAAGCCTTACCCCTATATAACATTTTTCATTCCAACCAAATTCTTTCATGCCGTCTCCCTCATTCTTCCTCATTTCAACCGATCATCCTCTCTTCTCCTCCTCTCATTCTCTTCCTCCTTCAACAATCCTTCCCTCCATTCATTCAATCTATCAATCCATATTGAAGATAGTTGATGGCTCTCAAGAAGAAGGCAATCGTAAGAGATGACAATTGTGCTGATCTTCGCCGGAAGTCTACTACTTTTCATCCCAGATCAACTCTCTTCTTGCTTCTAAACTTTCGCTCATGGAAGGTTAGTCGATTTTAACTTCTTAGAACAAGAAGGCTTTAAAATTGGAAAACTGTTAGTTAATCAAGGTTGGGATAAGCTTTTATCTACCAAGAGACCTATTTATCCTAAGCTTATTAAGGAATTTTATGAAAACATATCTTTTGGTAGTGAGACTATTTCTTTCTTCGTGAAAAAGACTAAAATCGACCTTGACTGCAAAACTTAGGTTGTGCTCTAAATATTCCATCTAATGGTTTCTTAGAAGTCCTTCCTAGTGAACGTGGATATAAAATAGGTTTAATCCTTAATATTGACAACAATGAAGCTAGTAATATTGAAACTCTAGATGCAAATATGTTATATGTAGAAAATAGGTTATTCTACAGTATCATCGCCAAAATCCTTGCCCCACGTGCTGGTTTGTTTAATGTTATAAATGATAGAGACATATGTTTAATGTATGACATCTTAATAGAAGACCCTGTTGATCTACCTCAGCTAATGATACCGTAATGAAAGAATCCATGTCTAGATCTAAGGCTGCATTTCCCTACGGAATATTTCTCACATACATATTTGAGTTTTTTAATATAAAGCTTAAGGGAGAAACTACAGTGGCATTACGTCACTCTGACGTTTTTAATGCATATTCACTGCACCGTATGGACTTTGCCAAACGGGATGGTATTTGGTTAAAGGTTAGATCAATAACTGGTCAGTCTAGTATGCTGCCGCCTAATATGACTAGATCTGCTTGTTCTTCTTAGAACTTCTTCAATTTTGACTTCAACCAACCAAATCGTTACCTTGCTGCTATGACTGCTGACCAATCCATTTCTATCTGGTCCACCAAATATGAATGCTTCTGGATCTTCTTATCATAATGGCAACCCTGCTCCTGCTCCTCTTCCTATCGTACATCTATGTGATGATCAAATCTTCCATATTATCAGTGAATTGACCCTTGCCTCTTCTAGTCGAAGCTCCGGAGACAGTGCTTCTTCTGTCAATGATCAGACCCTTGTACCACATATTTCTTCTATTTTTGAGACCATGTCTCAGTTTAAAATTACTCTTAATCAACTTGTCCATGATGTGAACATTCTCAATGGAAGAGTTTTTCATCACAATGAATCTGTCATGGACCAGATCCCAAAAGAGATAAATTTCCTAAAAGGTAAGCTTGAGAATTTTGAAACTAAGGCAGAGTGGGTAGAATACCAAATGAGATCCAATGAGAGCCAACCTGAGATGCAACAAACGCTGTCGACCATTGGACGACATCTCTCTCAAGGCTGAGTCATCTTGTGGAGACTTACATCACTCTTTTTGCCGCCTCTGCGCCTAATGCTTCTTATTCTCATCCGCACCTCTGGACTCCACCGACACAGCATTCCTCTGACAAGCTTGGATCTTCAATCAAGCCAAATGTTTCTTCAATGCATATTTCTTCTTCAGATGACGACAAGTGATTGTGCTTGACTTATGTAGTGAACATACTTAGTATCGTTTATGTAATGCATGTTTATGACTATGTTTTATGACTTGAAACCATGACATGTAATATTTGTGTTGTCTTTACTCTATTTTGTAATGATCTGAATGACTGCTCTAATTATGTATGGATAATAACATCTCCTTGATATATTATGCTTAAATTTATTGCAAGACTCTTCAAACTTTTTTTGATTAATGACAAAAAGGGGGAGAAGAATATTGCATACATTAAGGAATGGAGTAAAATAATAACTCTATATATTCAGGGGGAGAAAAGAGTTCACTTATTCAGATTGACAAGGGGAGAAAGTAATGTTTTTCTGATTACACTCCTGTCTATTTATTAAACTTCATATATTTGCTTCTTTCATGCTTAAGGGTTTTGTCATCATCAAAAAGGGGGAGATTGTTGACCCCAGATTGATTTTGATGAATACAAAACTATTAAGCAATTCTAAGCTTAATACAGGAAAGTTCGGTCGCTTTGCAAGTAAGTATCTTCGTGCAAAATTGATTGGTAAGGGAGTACTTCATTCTATTTTGCCTTAGATAATTTTATTGGCTTGGGAGTTAACTGGTTAGCTAACTTGTTATTCCATTTAGCTAGCTGGCACGACATTCAGCTAACTGATAAGCTATCTCAGTGGCTTGGCCGAGCGTCATCCATTTTGAGCTAGCTGGTTAGCTAGCTGGAGCTCTTTCAGTTAGCTAAGGTGCTCGTCACTGTTGCTGGCCGAACGTCCTCCATGTTTATCTAGCTGGTTAGATAGCTTGGGATGCCTTGGAGCTAACTGGATTTCATTTTAGCTAACTACCATTGCCTGTTAACATTCCTGGCCGAATGCTCTTTATTTTTAGCTAACTGTTAAGCTAGCTGCTGAATCTCCTAGCTAGCTGGCGTATCTTGTTAGCTAACTGCTTTGACTTGGAGCTAACTGCTTAGCTAACTATTTTTCACAGAAATCTTTAGGCCGTGTGCTCTCAAAATTTAGTTAGCTGGAAAGCTAACTTCCTCTCTCTCTCTCTGGCCGTTTGAATCATTTCTTTAGTTAATTGGAGAGCTAGCTACATGTTGGTTAGTTAGCAGAAAAGTTAGCTGCTTTATTCTGCCGTGTGGCTACCTTTTTGCTCAGTTAGCTAGTTAGCTAACTAGCTTGGGCGATCTCTCTATTGCTTTTCTTCTTAGTTAGCTGAAGAGCTAACTACATTGGATGGTTTCTCTGTTGTTTTTGAACTTAGTTAGCTAGTAAGCTAACTAACTCTTCTTTAGTTAGCTATTGAGCTAACTCCCATCCTCTATGTCTCCTGCAAGCCGTGAGCCATCATTTTTTAGTTAGCTGGGGAGCTAACTAGCATAGCATGGCTTCTTTCCTCTGCCATTTGATTTGCTTGTTAGTTAGCTGAAGAGCTAACTATCTTTTTCTTAGTTAGCTGCTGAGCTAACTAAGTGCTCTGCACTTTTTTTCTCCTGGCCGTTTGCTTTTGCTGTTAGTTAGCTGGGAAGCTAACTAGCAATTGTTTTAGTTGCCTAAGGAGCTGCCTCTGGACACCTTTTCTCTGCCGTGGCCTTTCTTGTGAGCTAGTTGACTAGCTAGCTGGGACTTCCTGCTTGCCTCTTGGTCGAATGCTTTCAAGTCTTCAGCTATCTGGAATTATTTCTAGTCAACTGCCACCTGAGTTCTTAAGCATGCTCTTTCTCTCTTACTCTCTCTCTATTTCTATTTTTAGCTACATTTAACTTTTTAATTTTTGAATTGTTCTAGGGTTCTTCCTTCCTCAAATGGAGACCTGCATTCAATGCTTAAGGGAAACATTTTACAACGGTTATATTCTCTTCTCATTTTTATTTCCATTTGTTCCTAATTTATCTAACAGATATCTTTTTTGTTGGATCATTATAAATTGCTATGATTAGAAGCACACTATGACGATTTTTGAAAAAGAGATTACAAGAGGAAGAAATCCAAGAAAAGAGCTTTTACTGCATATTGTTGAGTGGTTGATAAGAGAGTTGCCATGCATTCAAGTTCATTCATTGCTCCAAAAGGTCGTCCAGCTCATTGAAGTTTTTCAAAGCAATCAAGGCTTCAACTACTTTGACCTCGTTCATTTATTGCTGAAATCATTGCTTCAAAAGTTGTAAAGTATGAATATTTGCTCATTGTAGGAGCTTCTCTTTAACTTTCTCTGATTATTTTATAAAAGGGTTAGTGTTAACCCTTGATTATTGTTGGCTTCCTTGTGCCATGAAACAAGAGGACTAGCCTGGTTGGGCTAGGGGTTTTTGGCTTCCTTGTGCTGTGAAACAAGAGGACTAGCCTAGTTTGGCTAGGGGTTTTTGGATGCCTTATGCCGTATAAACAAGAGGGCTAGCCAGGTAAGGCTAGAGGTTGTAATCGTTGTGGTACGATTAGTGGAATTTTCAAAGATTTTGGGGATATTTTTTCTAACGGGGATGGGGAACGGTATAGACCGCCCCGGGCCATCCCCGGGCAGTTTCCATCCCTAAACTTCACAATATAGAATAATGGTAGTAAACATATAGATAAAAATAAAATCTAGAGTAAAACGTAAAATTATTAATTCAAAAATTAAATGGCAGAATTTGAAAGAAAAAACTATAATTATTTAAAGAAAAGTTAGTAAGAGTAATGACTAGAATATAGATAGTGATCATAACTTAATATAAAAAAAGTAACTAAATGAATAAAAAATATAGCAAAAAATATTCTAGGAGAATCAAAAGGAGTAGAACTAGTAGGAAAGAAAACTTGATGGTAGAACGAGAAAGTTCAAGCTGCCATCAAGATTAAAATGATAAACTATAAAATTTGGCAAGAGCTTAGGGATGAAGTAAGTCTTAAAAAGTATAGAAATGCAAAAAAAGAAGCTAAAAAAGCGGTAAGTAATGCCAAACTTAAAGCCCGTAATGATTTATATAATAGATTAGATACGAAAGAAGGTAAAAAGACTATATATATAAACTAGCAAAACTAAGAGAAAAAAATAAAAGATCTGAATTATATTAAATGTATTAAGGATGAAGATGAAAGAGACTTAGTAAAAGAAGAAAAGATAAAAGAATGATGAAAAAGTTATTTTAAAAAATTATTAAATAAAAAATTTAGTAAATTTAATGTTAGAATAATATGATAATTTGGAGTAATAAATGAACATAAATTTTTTCATAGATTTAACATGCTTGAAGTTAAAAAAGGCTTTTAGTAAAATAAAAAATGCAAAGGCATTAGGGCCAGATGCGATCCCTATTGAGGTTTGGAAAGGCTTAAGAGAAATTAGAGTTATATGGTTAACCAATTTATTTAATAGAATTATAGCAACTAAAAGAATGCTTGATGGTTGAAGAAAAAGCATATTAATACCTATATACAAAAATCAAAAAGATATTCAAAACTATGCAAATTATAGAGGGATTAAACTGATGAGTCATACAATAAAATTATGAAAGAAAGTAATAAAAAATTGAATAAGAGCTGAAACTTTGATGTTAAATAATCAATTTGGATTTATGCCTAAAAAATCAACCATAAAAACTATTTATTTATTAAGAAGATTGCTGGAGAGGTATAGAGAAAAGAAAAAAAACCTTCATCTGGTTTTTATTATGGGTTTTAGAGAAAAAAGAAGTTACCAAAATGTACATAGAATTGATAAAAGATATGTATAATAGAGAAATAACTATTGTTAAAACAACAATGGGAGAAACTAGTAAGTTTTCAATTACTGTAGGTTTACGTCAATGATTTACCTTAAGTCTATATCTTTTTGTATTACTTATGGATGAATTAACCAAAAATATTCAAAATGAAATCCCATGGTGTATGTTACTTGTAGATGATAAAGTGTTGATTGATAAAACTAAATCTGGAGTAAATGCTAAGCTAGAGATTTGGAAGAAGGCTTTAGAATATAAAGGTTTTAAGATTAGTAAAACTAAAATTGAATACATAAAATGTAATTTTAGCGGGAATAGAAATACAAATAAAGAAACAGTAAAAATTGTAAGCCAATAGATACCAAAGAGTGAAAAATTTAGACATTTTAGATCAATTATCTAGCAAGAAGGTGAATTAGGTGAAGATGTGAATCATAGAGTTAAAGCAGGATGAATTAAGTGGAGAAATGCTTCGAAAGTATTGTATGATCGGCTCATTCCATTAAAATTAAAGAAAAAATTTATAAAACCGCTATTAGGCCAGCTATGCTATATGAAACAAAGTATTGGGTAATACTGAAATAATATGTGGATAAATTAAATATAACATAAATGTGTATTTTAAAATGGATATGTGGTAAAACTTTAAAAGATAGAATTAGAAATAAATATATAAGAGAAATGATAGGAGTAGTCCCAATTGAATATAAAATGAGAAAAAAATCAGTTACGGTGGTTTTGACATATAGTCCCGTTAGAAAGAGTGATCTTTTAATAATTCATGGTAAGGATATAGGTAAAGATAGACCTAAACTAATATGGATAAAAATAATTAAAAAATATATAACTATTTATAATTTAAATGTCGGTTTAATCCTGAATAGAGTAGAGTGGAGGAAGCAGATTTACGTAGCCGACCCCATGTAGTTGGAAAAAGGCTTAGATAAGTTGAGTTGAGTTGAGTTGTATTGAAGAAAAAAGCTTTCCTCTAAATTTATTAAAAGATCAAAAATAAGAATTACAATATGGAACCATAGAGAACAGATAGAGGTGAAAGGATTGAAGAATTACAATAGAGGAGAAGATATTAGAAATAGGGAATGCAAAAAGGAATTAGAAAACTAGAATACGACACAGATTGGATTTTTCTTTATAAGGGGCTCGGATTTTGGAAAAGTTCCACCAAAATAGATCCTATCAGAACAATTCTGAGTGATAGTGCATTGAATCTTCCATAAAGCAAATAAGGAATCTTTCCATTCTATCCATCTGAAACTCCCTTTCTACTGATCCACTGTATTTAGTTGACCCTGCTGTCTAAGCATCCAGCCAAAGAAAACCGATACAGAGCATTAAACTGGTACAGAATAGAAGAAGCGGCACATAGAAATCAGAAAGACTCTAGCACCTCTCAGCCTACTAAACAGCTAGACTTTAGAATGGATGGAGTGAGAAAGCAGTAGATAAGAAGAAGCCCATATGTGTAGGATCTAAAAACGTAATCTTAAATCAGCATGGAACATTGCCATCCAGATAGTCAATCTTAACCTTCTAGAATTGAAGGTAATCATGCAAAAACCAGCTGATTACTCTATCGAGCAGGCTCCGAGCCATGATAATATTGTTTGACATGCCTTTACTCGAAATAAAAGCAACATATTGAAACCAACTTTTAAAGCACTTTTCTCAAATGGATGGCGATGATTTTAGCTACTAACTTATAAATTGTATTGTAGAGGCTGATTAATCTATAATGGGCAGCTTCAGTAGGGTTATTGCTCTTGAAGACCAAAACAACAAAGGTTTCCTTCCAAGATATCTCGTCATGTCTAAAGAAATCCTAAACGGCCTTAAAATAAATAGTTTTAAAAGGGATTTGTATATTAGCAAGCAACAAGAAATCATACCCACAGTATTAAAGCTTTAGTGTAATCACAAAATAAATAATTTTCATAAAATTTGAAATAGACCAGCAATTTTTCACAGAGTCGAGGAAAAAAATTTCTTGGAGAAGAACTTTGCTATCATGCTTTTTGGCTGCACGTGAATGCTTTTTGGCTGCACGTGAAATGTCAACGTTTGACTTACTCCTTTTCCCCGTGAATTGCGTCGTGTGCAAAGGGACTGGGATAAGTTCTTTAGCCTCGGTCAACTGCATCCATTCTCGGCCGTTGAATTAATAAAGCTGAGATGATTAATGTATTAAAAAGAAAAAAAAAAAATAAGAATAATAAAATAATTTAGAATGACAAAATAATTTAGCAATCCCGAAAGGAAGGCAATTTTTTTTTTTTTTGGTATAAACGGGTGATTAAACCATCCTGAGATGGGTTACACCCGACATATCACTATACAGTAATTGAGTAAGGAAACTAGGGCAAGGATCACCCTCCTTCCAGCTTCAAACACCAGACTGAGAAGCCGCACGGCTAGCAATCCAGTCAGCAGCAGCATTGGCCTCGCGGAAGATGTGCCGAATATGGACATGACGAGCTTTCGAGATGGTAGAGCGGATATCATACATCAAATGGATGGAAGGCAAGAGAGAGCATGGCTCCTGCCTGATCCACCGAACTACCGTAATGGAGTCACCTTCAATAATAATACTACGGGCTCCTAGGGCCCGAATAGCATACGAAATACCAATCTAAGCCGCATGCAACTCGGCAAGAGGCACAAATAAATCAAGTAATTCAAGGCCACCTGCCGCCAGCATCCGACCATCCGCACCACGAATAACAAAAGCCGCACCAGCACATCTGCCGTGGACACTCCTATCAAAGTTGATTTTAACAAACCCTGGAGGAGGGGGCTCCCAAGAGATAAAAACCGTACATCGGTTCGCTGCCAGAGCAGCAGGGGAGTCCGGAAGGCAAAATTTTAAGCAACGTACAATTTGGGACCCGTTACTGTGTATTTTAAATTTTTTCTTCGTAAATTTTTTGATTATAAATAAAATAATAAAAAGAATGGAAAGGAGAGAAGAAGGCGATGGTCGGGAAGATGGGTGTAGCAAATACAATAGCAATGATCCAATAGCCGCAGGTGATGCCAGATGACCCGGAAAACTCCCCTATATTCTCTCTATTCTTCAACTTTGCTGATTTTCTTTCATTGAGGTTTTGGCAGCCGGATGTTTTTTTTTTTTTTTGACAAAAGACTTGAATAGTAATTTGGATGGCTAAGATCCACAAATAATTAAAATCTATTATTGTTTCTTAACAAAATTTTTATTTGTATTATATATTTTACTAGTGAAAGAAGCAGTGCAACACTACTTTAAAATTTAAATATAGCAACCCTTTTTTGCCGACGCTTGGGGAAAGCGTGGGGAATTTAGTAAGCCTGCCGACGCTTTTTAAAGCATCGGAACGATTTACCTAATTATATTAGTAACGCCCCCCCCCTTTCTCTCTCTCTCTCTCTCTCTCTCTCTCTGGGATTTAAGCATGCCGACGCTTTTTAAAGCATCGAAACGATTCCCCCTAATTATATTAGTCATGGCCCTCTCTCTCTCTCTCTCTCTCTCTCTCTGGATTAAGCCTGCCGACGCTTTCTAAAGCGTCGAAACGATTCCTCCTAATTATATTAGTCACGGCCCTCTCTCTCTCTCTCTCTCTCTCTGGATTAAGCCTGTCGATGCTTTCTAAAGCGTCGAAATGATTTACCCTAATTATATTAGTCACAGCCCCCCCCGCCTCTCTCTCTCTCTCTCTCTCTTGGGATTTATCCTCCCCCCCCACCGCCTTAGCTCAGATAGCCCTAACCCTAATCATGGAACCGCCGCAGCCCCCCTCCTCCCCTCCTCCCCACCAGAGCCCTAGCCCGAGATCCTCACCACTCGCCGGCCGATATTTCTTCTAACTTTGCGTGGCAGCCCCTCTCCCCCCCTCCTCCCCACCAGAGCCCTAGCCCGAGAGCCTCCCCACCCGCAGCCCCTCTCCCACCCTCCTTCTCACCAGAGCCCTAGCCCAAGAGCCTCCCCACTCGCCGCCCCCCTCCCCCCCTCCTCCCCACCAGAGCCCTAGCCCGAGAGCCTATTTAACTCTAACCCTTCTCTCTTTCCACGATTAACTCTAACCCGATCTTCGACGACTCCTTATCTTCGACTCTCTCTCTCTGTCGATTTCTTGGAAGCGCACGCCTGGATCTCATCGAAACCGATTTCGGCCGTCTCTCAAATCCCCCCGTCGTTCATCGACTTGCTTTGAGATCTCGGGGGTTCGAGAGAGAGAGAGAGAGTTGGACGTCGATCGCAGCGAGGGGAGGACACTCTATTTGTTTGACTGGTAAGGCCTTTTGTGGATGATTATATTTATAGTCGTAATATTTCACACCACGTTGATTTAGATGCATCTTGTTACTTGTTACCCAAGCTCTTTGTATTTTTGTTGCGCATTTCAGCAGCATCTAAGTTTTAACATACATCGGAGCTGACAACCGCATCGGGGAGCGGCTTTGTTTGACTGGTAAATTCTGTTGTTTTCTTGATCCACTAATTTATGCTTAGTGTTGCTGAGCGAAAGCTCATTAAACTCTGTTGTTGTATTTTTTTTTTTCAAACATATAGAAGTAAAATGGGATCTGGGTAGAAGCAAGAAGTCACCAGCCAAAGTATTTAGTTATCTCATTAGTTTTAGTTTTTGACCATGTTGGTATTTTGTAAATGTTTGTCAATTTCAATGACGTTGGACTATGTGATTATTAACATTTTGTTAGCAGTAAACTGATTTAATGAATACTAATTCAATTTTTATTACTTAAATTAAATATTGATATGTTGTGATAGATACCTTGCATGCCATGGGACATGTGGTAGATTGATATGTTGAGTTATAACTTGTAAGTGCTAACCTTAATGAGCGTTGGTTGAGATGGCACGAGGTCATGCTAGAAGGCTAACTTGATTTGCTGATGGCTCTATAGCTGGGAGCCTACAAGGCAGATGGCACTCACTAACCTGTTAGTGACGATAACCAGCAGAGAGACACTAATGACCCTTCTGGCAATACCTCAGGGTAAGAGAGAATGCATAAAGCCTAGACTTAATTTGGGAGAACATGCGAATCCTCCCCAGTTAGTATAACTCCTTAAAGGAGCAATGCAACAGTAAGCTGCTGCTGAGGCTAACATAACAAGAATGATAGAGAACAAGAGCAACAACAACAACAATTTCTGCACCAGCAGCAACTATAATAGCAATTTATGCAGCAATTCATACAACAGCAGCAGCGGTTACAGTTTCAACAACAACACTAGAACCTTGAGACCTAACAAGAGCATTATAGTGGTCCCACCAAGTTTAGAAGGCTGGTTCCACTGGTTTTCAAGGGGACTACAGAACATTTGGAAGCTGCAAATTGGCTAAAAGAGATAGACAAAGTGTTTGCAGTCATGAAATGTCCAGATGAGGATAAGACATCCTATGCTTCCTAAATGCTATAGGAAGAAGAATGTGATTGGTGGCAGACAATGAAAGGAAAACATAAGCATGACATAGAGCTATTTCCTTTGGAAGGATTCCATGAAGCATTCCATGAGAAGTACTTTCCTCAAAGTGTGAAGATACAAAAGAAACAAGAATTTATTATATTGGAGTAGGAAGATATGTCAGTAGCAAAATATGAAGTTAAATTCACTGAACTAGCTAAGTTTCCTCCAAAATTAGTAGAGAATGACGAGAATCAAGTTCACCAATTCGAAATGGGATTGAGGCAGGATATTAAGAAAGGGTGGTGCCGTTTGAGTTGACACCTGTGGAGCTGTGGTAAATAAAGCATTTTTGATTGAAAGAGAAATCGATGAAGAACAAAATATGAAGAACAGAATCAGAAGAAAATTAAACCTAGTATATCTCTAGGCCAGAATAGTAAAAATATTGGAGCTCCAGTTAAGAAGCCTGTAATTGCTACTATTGATAGTAAAATGCTGCGTAGCAAAGAAATACTAAACGTTTTAAATGCAGCAGACCTCACTTTATTTGTGAAATAACATGCAGTGCAAACAAAATAGCTTATGCATGTTTATCATGACACACAAACGTATCATTTCAATATTTGCAAGTATGTACATGGACAGAATATTATGACAATCGTACACAGTTTCCGCACATGCACAGCTTGGCAGGATCCTCACACATTCCTTTTCATCTGTGAATCTCATCATCTTCATATTTTCATTAAATGCTAAAATTTCAAATAAGTTATCTTGACAACAAAGAGGATTTTTTAGAGCTGTCTTAGGTCTCTTGATCTTTTTTGATTTTTTAAATACTTAGTTGCTGCTTGGATCCATATACAGTGTAGGATATTTTTTTATGAAGGGTTTTTTGTCAATGTCAATGTTATATAGTATTTACTGCAACTATGATTTCTATCCTTGCATGAGAAAATCAAAGTACTGGAATGGAGAGAGAGTGTGACAATGTATTGAGTTAATGAAGGAAATCCAAATTTAATATTTTGATATTCATGCAATAAAAAACATAAGAGAAAATTCTGATAATCAAGATGACAATAAGCAAACAATAAGATAACACGATAAAGCTTCTTCATAAATAATTAAATTCAAGAGATATTAAAAAATGACCAATTTCCATGCATATATACATATTTTTGCGGCAAATTTGTTGACTTGCTGCATTTTTTCTAATAATAAGTTTATGATTTGTTAAAAGTTAAAAGTTAAAAGTTATAGAGAGTATAACTTAGGTGCACATATGGTATTGCATATGTGTCCTAAATATAATTATTATACAAATTTAAAAGAAAAAGAAGAAAATAAAAGAAGAGAAGACGTTTTTTTCTTTTTTAGATAACTACTTTTGATCTGTTCACTTCAACATGACTACTGATTTTGGGCAAGCTCGAAATCTTTCAAGAATCAAGACAAAATAATACATATGCCAATTAAGGGATGAGGCATGCTTTTGTAGCCTTGCTTGTGTTGTTTTTGGTCTCATCCAAGTCTTTCTCCACAATCATTTATTGTTGCATCCAGCATTGCCAAACATCTAGTTGTTGTATCCAGCATCACCCAAGGTGTCTCTGCATTTGATTACAAGAACTCCTAATCTTAATAGTGTTTCTTTGCCAATTTTTGCAGCCAATCCTAATATTGCAAAAGGAACCATCTTTCTTAGAGATTTTGTGAAACAAATTTTATTGGAATAATGTCAAACGATCCTAAAATTTCTTTCTTAATATCTGAGTTTCAGGCATTGTTGAGATTCCATTTCTTATGCAAACTGAACATGGTTAGAATTAAGCTCTAGTTCAAGGATTCAAGAGTTTTAAATCCTCCTTTTGTCATTTTTCCTATTATTTTGTTGGTTTTAGAATTCAGTTCTGGTGAGAATTTTGGAAATTTAGATAACCACTGATTGCGCTATTTCACATTTGGGTGTTATAGAAAAAAACTCTTATTTTAAGACAAAAGGAATGAGGAAGCCCAAAAGTCCTTTAACTTAATGGGTATGAATTATCTCATAGGACCGGAGGCATGTAGAAGTTCTGGCACAGCAGATTCCTATTCTTCGGTAAACTCATTGATGAAGTTTTGTCATCTTTGAAGAATTACCTTGTTTATATGATCTTGTTCTGTTATGTGCACTTTTGTTTTTATAAGTACTCATGTAATTTCCACACTTGTTTTCTTCCTTAGAACAGGATTATGATTACTTGTCTATAAGAATTTTTGTTTTTGATGGAAGTATTTTATATATGGATTCACTGAACTGAATGTGTTTTCTGTTCAACATTTTTGTGGCTTTGATCTCCACATATATCTTAATACTTCTACATCAGCAGAGTTGTTGTGTGCCTCATTTACACACATTGATGTGCATCCAGTGATATTTATATATGGGTTTGTTTCCTGCATAATTAATCCTTACATTTATACATTTGTTCCATAAAATCTAGTCATGACTGAAGTTTGGATGGTTTAATCCTTATGTGTATACACTTGTGTTTTTACTGTCACCAGACAGCCTAGAAATTGTATCTTCATGGGTTCCCTCAAGTTGTTGCACTTGGTTCTTCTAAATATTGAGAAAGGTATTTGGATTTCTTTTAGGATTTGAGTGACATAGAACCAAATTTTAGGTGCACATATGGTATTGCTTCAATCTAGGATAACTTTCAGATGTGTCCAAAACGGGCAAAAACATTTATCCAGACCCATTAGCCCAACGTAACCCACCTAACCCAACCCACTGGGTTTGCAGGTCTGGGCACAGGGCAAAAATCCCAAACTCATGAGCAAGTCAAGTTGGGTTTGTGCCATCATGGATTTGTGCCAAAGCAACCTCAATAACATGTTCTCCTCAACCAATTGGACAAACACTGTTAGGTCCATCTAAAAAATCAATCATACCCAAGGTTTCCTCAGGTCAAAGGCACTGGCAAAAACCAAATGGGAGGCTGGGTCTCTTGATGGTCTGAACAAGGTTGAGGAGGTTCATGTGCCCTGGGCGACAGCAACGCCAGCAGCTGAGTAGCCTGATGCCTAGAGGTATTAGGTGAGCACATAAGAGAGGGATCAGATGAAAGCATGCTCTGCAGTAATGTTTCCAATGGTAAGGTAGATCTAGGTAGTGGTGATTTGGTATATGGCTACAGCAAAGCTTGCTTTGCATATTCAATAAAAAAGCCCAAAATTTGAGTAGGTTGTGTCATATAAGTTCACGATTAGCAAGTTAGCATTTTGGCCCACTGGTGGGAAAGCATTAATCCAATGAGAACCCAGTTCAATGTGCAACTGCACTGATGTTCAGAATATTTCCTAGATACATTTGGAATGAGAAGAAGCACTTTCCTTCATCTAAAAGCTGACCTTTTAATGATGGTTAATCAAATTTATGATGTTAATGTTATTTTATCAATTATAAACTGTATTTTATGTATTTGAATGATGTCCAAATGACGGAGTTTGTATAGGTTATTATATGAGGAATAAATTATGTTACTGTGATGACTCATTATGCATTGTTAGTGCCTTTTTACACAAATGTAAAAATGCCATATTTTCTTATTGTTATATCATGTCACATACTTACGTCTTCATCCCATATCTATTTCCATTTAAGCAGTAGACATAAAATTTAGTTGCAATAGACTGGCTCTCAAATAAATTATGAGACATGATAAGAACTAGTGCATGTAAATGCACAAAAATATAGATTTATGCAACTTCATTAGCAATAAGAAGATCTCAAACATCTGGTATCCCCTCTCTCTCTCTACTCATAGAGGATCAAAGATCAAGAGTTCCCTAATAGACACTTAAATGGTGTCCAAGCACAAATCAATGTAAAGATTGGGTGTAGGGAAACAACATGGTATGCTGTTTAGAAAAAATAAGAACAAACAAATGTCATTCACTGCGGTGGACTTGGACCGACGACCGAGTCATGGTCATCCTAGATTGTGGTTGCTCATAAGTCATGTGTATCATTATGTTACTTAGGACTAAGAGGAGACTGAAAAATTGCAGCCAATTAAAGCCAAAAAAGGATGACCTTGACTTATTCGTCGCTCACATCCTTTGATGAGCCCTTGAACACTTGGCACATGGCTATGCTTGGAACCGATCAATTTCCAATGGATAAGGACGACCTTGACATGCATGGTTGTGGCTCACATTCAGACCTTAAACATTTGGTGCATAGCGATGCTTGGAACTTGCCAACTTCCTACCAATAAGAAAATATCGGAATCTATAATAGTTTTGATTTTGGAGTCTTTTGCATTACCCTTCCTGGAATGCCTAGCCCACGGCAACCAATGTCATGAAAAGGATCGTGGAAGTATTTGATGCTGATATAAGAACCATCAAACACGTTAATTGCCCTATATCATGGGGCATTTTGACGTTGATATAAAGAACTATCAAATACGTTTATTGCCCTAAAGTCATTGCCCGTCCATTTCAAGAAAGAATTTGTAATAGAAATTTGATGGGCTATTTTGAATTATTGTGTGTTGGGTATTGCCCAAGAAAGGTGACTAAAACGTCTTATTTTGTAACTTCATTAGTATGGCCCGATCCACCTTTTGGCTTTTGTACAAATACGAACACCTTAACAAAAGAAGAGCTAATGTATCATCATCAGTCTTATTTGAACATTTCGCTTATCTCCGATTGGAAGTTGAAAACCAACACAAGATGGCCACAAATATCATAATTTCTTACATTTGGTGATAGAAGTCAAGATGAATTTCACATTTACATGAGGCACTCAAGGAGACTTCCTAGCTTTAGATTGACATTAACGGTACAGCATCTCAATAACAGCTTAATGAACACCATTATAGCTTTAGATTGACATTCCTAGCTTTAGACTTCTTAAGGTTTTTGTGATTCTAGGATGTGTGATGCTTTTACCCTTTTTTTCCATGACATGGAAAAGGGGTGTCCAGCCCTAGGAAAAGTGTTCTTGTTCAGATGGTGTAAGATTGATGTTTTCCTATTTCCATGACTTCTGTTTATTTTTTTTTGCTCACAGTTTTCTATTTTGTGTTCTGTTACCCTTCCACCACTATAAACCTATCACCCTGCCCTCATAGTGCATGGCATCCATCAAACAGGTCCTTCTATAGAACCACCTAGAGTGCAAACAACTCACCTTTTGTTTACTTGAGTAGGACTTCTTGTATTGAATGTCCTTTGGGCTTTGACATCACTATTGTCTTCTGTCTACTTCTAGACAATGTAAGAACTCAAGCAAACAAGTTAATGCTGTCAACTATCCAATCCTACATTATATTTGGTATGGTCTCTAGTTTGATGATCCACTTGTTCAACAACTTGCCATCAAAAAGTGCTATTTTTCTCTTCTTGGATTCCAGAAACTTATTTCTGGAGTCCCTTTGGCTTCTTTTTCCAGAGTCATGTATCCATACCATGCAACATAAATTACCTTGGAACTTTGCTAGTGTAAATAACTTGCAGTCCTGCTTTATACTGCCAAGCTTTTTAAATCATCTTGTTAATTTGAATTTCTTTTTGGTTACATCATGATTTTATATTTTGCTTTTGTCTGATGATTCATTTGAGACAAATTTCATTGTCCAATCTTCAAGCAATGTATGCTTATCTGTTGGTGTTTCTATATGCCTGCTACTAAATGTTGAACACTAATGATGATGAAATACGTGCAGGATATTGGATAAAAGTTGGTTGTTTATCGATCATTTATCCTAAAATGGATAAAAGTTGGATAAATAAACCAAGAAATACTAAAGAATATTTAGATGGAGTTCGTGATTTCATTAAATTTGGTATGGATAAAAGTAGTTTGAATGGAAAGATCTCATGTCCGTGTCGGCGATGTGTTAACAGTTCTTATCTAGATCCACAAACCATTGAAGAACATTTGATATGGAATGGTTTTGCTAGAGGTTATACTCGGTGGGTTTTCATGGAGAATGTATGTTTCCAATATTAAGTAATCAACCCTCCTCGTCTGATATTGGATCTGGTAATATGAAAGATAACCTTGCAGGAGATGATATGACAGGTTTGATCATAGATGCTTTTCAACATGGTGTTCAAAACTTTAGAGGTTCATCTAATATACATGAAACGGGTGGAATATGTGATGGTTCTACATTTATGGAACAAACATTTGTTGAGGAGCAGATGCAATCATCAACTACTGAGTCAGCTTGGTATCATAATTTGATTAAAGACGCAGATGAACAATTATATCCGGGTTGTTTGAAATTTTCTAAGATCTCTTTTCTTATACATTTATTTCATATAAAATATATGAATGGATGGTCCGGAAAGAGTTTTACCATGCTCCTCAAATTACTAAAGGACGCATTTCCAGAAGGCTTCCGGTTTACCATCCTCTTATTATGAAGCAAAGAAAGTTGTTAACAAATTGGATCTTGGATATCAAAAGATCCATAGTTGTCTGAAAGACTGTATGTTATATCATGGTGAAAATGCTGATCGAGAGTCATGTAATGTTTGTGGATCTTCACGATGGACAACTCATGAAGAGGATGAGGATGATGTACGAACAAAAAAAAAAAAAATCGGTGAAGGTATTGCGTTACTTTCCTCTAATTCCTCGATTGAAAAGGCTATATTCATCCTCAAAAAACAGCTTCATTAATGAGATGGCATGATGAAGGGCGTACGGATGGAATGTTGAGACATCCAGCAGATAGTCTAGCATGGAAAGCATTTGATACTAGGCATTCTGATTTTTCCTCTGATATTCATAATGTTCGGTTGGGTTTAGCTTCAGATGGCTTCAATCCTTTTCGGACTCTAAATTCTACATATAGCACTTGGCCAGTTGTTCTAATACCATACAATTTGCCACCATGGTTGTGCATGAAACAATCCTCACTTATCTTGTCAATTATTCCAGGTGATAAGGGTCCAGGAAATGATATTGATATTTTTCTACAACCTTTAATAGAGGAATTGAAACAATTATGGGAAGGTGTTGATGCAATTGATGCTTCAAATGGTGAAACATTTAAACTACGGGCAGCTTTGTTGTGGACTATTAGTGATTTTCCAGCATATGCCAATTTATCCGGCTGGAGTACAAAGGGAAGGGTTGCATGTCCTTGTTGTGCAGATTCGACACATTCAATTTGGTTAAAATATGGAGGAAAATTTTGTTATATGGGTCATCGTCGATGGTTAGAACCAAATCATCCGTTTCGTTTTCAGAAAGATTTATTTGATGGTACCATAGAATTGGGATGTGCAACAATTCCACCTTCTGGAACTAATGTTCGTATACAAATGGATTCCTGTTGACCCAATTGATGATTTTGATGATTAACAAAACTATTTGAGTATAACTAATGGAGGCTCTAATGATTTTGATTAAGTTTTTCAGATTATAAGTCTATTGAATGATCAAAATCAGGAGTTAAATCGTGTTCTGGATCGAATCTAATGTCTAGGTAAGATTGCAGACATTAGAGTCGACTCCGAGAATCACAGAGCCGACTCCAGATCTGGCACGGAAGTTAGAGTCGACTCCGAGACTGTTAGAGCCGACTCTCACAGAAGAAACAGAACGTTGATTTTTCTGGCCCGACTTAGAGTCGACTCCGGGTATGTTAGAGTCGACTCCAGAAAAGTTTCTTGTCGACCCCAGAAAAGTCAGAGACGACTCCAGAAATAACGGATTAAAGTGTTTCGAGTTAGAGCCGACTCCAGAAAAGTTAGAGTCGACTCCAACCCACCTGGAACGAAAAATCAAATTGCAGATCAGCTCTAACGGTAATATTTCTATTTTACCTTATTTCTAACGGATATATTTTGTTACAAGGTACACTCCAACGGATAGTTTTCTTCCAAAAATGGCTTGAAAGAAATCTATAAAAAGGGAAGACTCATTCAAAAAGAGAACGGAAAAAGAGAGAAAAACAAAAAAACAAAGAGGAAATCGGAAATAGAGAAATCCCAATTCAAAAATCCGAAAAAGAGAGAGCCTGAATCTCAAGAGGAAAACCTTCTAGCTCAAATCCACTCCACTCCAAAAAGCTCAAGAGGAATCCAAGGCATTCAAATCAAAGTTTTGGTGGATTTCCCAAATTGGAGAAAGAGGATCAGTTTCTTGCTTTTCAACCCTTCTCAACTGCTTCAACTGTGAAGAATCGGAGCTGAGGCTTGATTCAATCCAGCAAGGAGAAGAAGAAAAGAAGAAAAGAAGAAAAGCTCAAAAGCCAACCAACTACAAATCAGGCTTTTCTAAACCTTGTTATTCTTATATTTGATTATCTGCTCATTAAGGAGCTTTGTAATTGAAAAACATATTTCTTTGTTTGTATCTAGTTCAATCTGGGGGATTGAACTAGTGGAGGTCTTACCTCGGTACAAGCTTGGTAAGCTTGTGTTAGGGTTTTTGTGCTGGTGAGCCCGAAAACCGGCTGGGTTCGTTGTGATCCCGGGAAAACAACAAGTTTGAGTTGTGAGCTTGTAAAACAACTCGGCTGTAATCAAGGAAGATTATAGTGTGGACCCAAGTGAATCTTGGGAGTGGACGTAGGTGTTGGATACACCGAACCACTATAAAATCTTTGTGTTTGCCGTGTCTCCTATTACTCTATCTCTATCTCTATCTTATTGATGCACTTTGTATTTACATTGCATTCCTTCATTCATCTAAGCAAACTTTTTAAAAGGCTAAATTTTTTAAAGAACCCAATTCACCCCCCCCCTCTTGGGTTGTCATCTGGGCCAACAATTGGTATCAGAGCTAGTGCTCATTAGATTTTGATCACACGATCAAGAGCTAAAGATCCAAATGGCAGCTCAAGTTGGATCATTTGCTGAAGGTCATTCTACGAATAGACCTCCACTGTTTAATGGTTCAAATTATTCATATTGGAAAGCTAGAATGAGGATATTCATTCAAGCTTCTGATTATGAGCTATGGGGTGTTATAATTAATGGACCTAGTACACCCACACATGTTATTGATGGCACTATTGTTCCTAAGCCCGAAAGGGACTGGAATGATAATGATAGGAAAATGGCACAGCTTAACGCTAAAGCCATGAATGTATTATATTGCTCCTTAGACGCTAATGAATTTAATAGAATCTCCACTTGTAATTCCGCAAAGGAGATTTGGGATAGATTAGAGGTTACCCATGAGGGTACCAACCAAGTAAAAGAATCTAAAATTAATATTCTTGTTCATAAATATGAATTGTTTAGCATGGAACAATCTGAAACCATTGCATGCATGTACACTAGATTTACAGATATTGTAAATGGTTTAAAAAGTCTTGGTAAGACATATACTAACTCTGAACTTGTTCGAAAAATTCTTAGGTCATTACCAAGATCATGGGAAGCAAAAATGACAGCAATCCAAGAAGCAAGGACCTCAACACTTTACCCTTAGAGGAGCTTCTAGGATCTCTTATGACCCATGAGCTGACTATGAAGCAGCATGTAGAGGAGGACACAAAGAAGAAGAAAATGATTGCCCTCAAAGCTGCAAAAGAAGAAGAGAGCAGCAGCGATGATGATGATGATGATGATGAAGAGACTGCTCTCTTAGCCAAAAAGTTTAAAAGATTCATGAGGAGAAAGAAACCCTTCCACAAGAAGAAATTTGGAGCAAAGTGGGAAGGAGAAAAGGATAAAAAAGGACAAGGACAAAGAAAAAGAGAAAGACCCCTTGACTTGCTATGAGTGTAACAAACCGGGGCACTTTAGGAATGAATGTCCTAAATTGAAGAAAGCCTACAAAAAAAAAAAGAAGGCTTATGTGCGACTTGGAGTGACAGCGAGGAATCTTCTTCCGAAGAAGAAGAACAAAAGGAAGTCGCAAACGTATGTTTTATGGCGGACGACAACGATGAGGTAAGTTCCGACAACCCTTGCGATGAATTTGCTTTTGATGAACTATTTGATGCTTTTAATGAACTTCGGGGATTTCAGGTTTTGAAAAAGAAATACAAGATTTTGAAAAATGAAAATTAATCTTCATTCAAGAAAAGGAAAATCTTAATAATGAAATTAAGAAACTTAAATCTGAAAATGAAGTTTTGATAAAAGAAAAGAACTAAATTCCAATGAAAATGATAAACTAAGAAAGAGGTTGAAAAACATAAGAACATAGTTGATAAGTTTACCTTAAGCTCAACTAAATTAGACATGTTATTAAATAGTCAAAAAGCAGTTTTTGACAAAGCCGGATTAGGATATAACACTTTAAGAAAACAAAAATCATTGAAAAATATTTTTGTACGTGCTGGCCAAAGTAATTTTACTTGCTTTAAATGTAATCAAAAGGACATAAATCTTATGAATGTAAAATTTTAAAACCTAACAAAAACTTAAATGTTAAAGGAAAGAAAATATGGGTTCCGAAAGGAACAATATTTGTTGCTACTAACCATGAAGGACCCAAGAAAGCTTGGGTACCTAAACATAAAGTCTGATTTCATTGCAGGAATGTCTTGTGGCCAAGAGATCAAAGAGAAAGTGGTATCTTGATAGTGGCTGCTCAAGACATATGACGGGTGACAAAGAGGAATTCATCACCCTTGAAGAAAAGAAAGGAGGAGTAGTTACATTTGGCGACAATGGCAAAGGCCAAATCTTGGGTTTGGTAACATTCAAATAACTCCCTCCACATTTATTGAAAATGTACTTTATGTTGATGGTTTAAATCATAACTTAATTAGTATAAGTCAATTATGTGACAAAGGTTTTAAAGTTTCATTTGAATCTTCTATATGCACTGTAGCTAATCCCATTGATAATAGCATTGTTTTTATTGGAAATAGAAATGACAATGTATATGATTGACTTAGATAATTTGTCTACTAATAATCATTGCTTAGTTGCTAATAATGCTAATATGAATGAGATTGGTTGGTTGTGGCATCGAAGATTAGGTCATGCAAGCACACACTTAATTTCAAAACTAATTAGAATGGATTTAGTAAAAGGTCTACCTAAAATAGATTTTGAAAATAACAAAATATATGATGCATGTCAGTTTGGAAAATACACAAGAAGTTCTTTTAAATCTAAAAATATTGTTTCAACTTCTAGGCCATTAGAGCTACTTCACATGAACCTTTTTGGACCAACTAGAACCACAAGTCTAGGAGGAAAGAAATATGGTCTTGTGATAGTAGATGATTACTCTAGATTCACTTGGGTAATGTTTTTAGCTCACAAAGATGAGACTTTCTCGATATTCATGAAATTTTTCAAGAAAGTAACAAATGAGAAAAACACTACCATAGTGTCTCTAAGAAGTGATCATGGAACTGAATTTGAAAATCACTTATTTGAAAGTTTTTGCAATGAAAATGGTATTAATCATAATTTTTCTGCACCTAGGACCCCACAACAAAATGGTGTAGTTGAAAGGAAAAATAGAACTCTAGAAGACATGGCCCGTACCATGCTATGTGAAAGTAAACTCCCGAAATACTTTTGGGCGGAAGCTATTAACACAGCATGTTACATCCTAAATAGAGCCTTAATAAGACCTATTTTAAAGAAAACACCTTATGAATTATGGCATGATAGAAAACCCAACATTAAATATTTTCATGCATTTGGTTGTAAATGTTTTATTCATAATAATGGTAAAAGCAACTTAGGTAAATTTGATGCAAAATCTGATGAAGGAATATTCTTAGGTTATTCAACAACTAGTAAAGCATATAGAGTGTTTAATAAAGGAAGCCTTAATTGTTGAAGAATCCATTCATGTAATTTTTGATGAATCTTTAGCATCAAGTTCCAAAAGAATTGATGATGAGGAAGATACAAACATTCTCGAAAACAATCTTGAAAAACTTAATATTGATGTATCTTCAGATCATGAACAAGAAGTTAAAGATAATGATTCGCCTAATGCTGATGATATTAATACTAATCATAATGATATAGATCTACCAAGAGATTGGAGATACGCTTATAGTCATCCCAAGGAATTGATTATAGGTGATCCATCTCAAGGAATAAGAACTAGATCATCTATGAGAAATATTAGTAATCACATTTGTTTCTCAAATTGAACCTAAAACCATTGAAGAAGCTGAAAAAGATAATAATTGGATGTTAGCTATGCAAGAAGAATTAAACCAATTCACTAGAAATAATGTATGGACATTAGTAGAAAGACCTAAAGATCATTCTGTTATAGGATCAAAATGGGTTTTTAGAAATAAACTAGATGAAAATGGCATAGTAATTAGAAACAAAGCTAGATTAGTTGCAAAAGGATATAATCAAGAAGAAGGTATTGATTTTGATGAAACCTTTGCACCTGTAGCTAGATTAGAAGCCATTAGGCTATTACTTGCATTTGCATGTCACATGAACATTAATTTATTTCAAATGGATGTCAAAAGTGCATTTTTAAATGGATTAATAAATGAAGAAGTATGTAGAACAACCACCGGGATTTGAAGATCATGAATTTTCAAATCACGTTTTTAAATTGCACAAAGCTTTATATGGTTGAAACAAGCACCTAGAGCTTGGTATGATAGACTAAGTAAATTTTTGATTGAAAATGATTTTACAAGAGGAAATGTTGATAAACATTATTTTTAAAAAGAAAAGATAAAGATTTACTTGTAGTTCAAATTTATGTTGATGACATTGTATTTGGTGCTACTAACAATCTTCTATGTCAAGAGTTTGCTAAGTTAATGCAGGGAGAATTTGAAATGAGCATGATGGGAGAACTCAATTTCTTCCTTGGACTCCAAATCAAACAAAGCAAAGAGGGAATCTTTATCAACCAAACAAAGTACACAAGAGAAATTCTAAAGAAGTTTGGTATGGAATCAATAAAACCCCTCGGAACACCAATGAGTCCTTCATGCAAGCTGGACAAAGATGAAGAAGGTAAGAAGGTTGATCAAAAATATTATCGAGGTATAATCGGATCCCTACTTTACTTAACTGCAAGTAGACCAGACATAATGTTTGCTGTTTGCTTATGTGCTAGATTTCAGTCTGAACCTAAAGAATCACATTTAATTGCTGTTAAAAGAATACTAAGATACTTAAGTGGAACAAAAAATAGGTTTATGGTATTCTAGAGACTCAACATTAAATCTGATTGCTTATTCTGATTCTGATTATGCTGGATGTAAGTTAGATAGAAAAAGCACAAGTGGTGCATGCCAATTTTTAGGAAGTAACTTAATCTCATGGTTTAGCAAAAAGCAAAATTCGGTTGCATTATCTACTGCTGAAGCAGAATATGTTGCAGCTGGAAGTTGCTGTGCTCAAATCCTATGGATTAAGAGACAACTTGAAGACTATGGTATCACACTTGATAAGACACCTATAAGATGTGATAATACAAGTGCAATAAATCTAACTAAAAATCCAATTCAACACTCAAGAACAAAGCATATTGAAATAAGATATCACTTTATAAGAGAACATGTTGCCAATAATGAAATTTATCTTGATTATGTGAATACTGAAGAACAACTGGCAGATATATTAACAAAACCCTTAAGTGAAGAGAGATTTTGTTATCTTAGAGGAGAATTAGGAGTTTGTGATCCTTTGGAATAGTTTTTTTAAAACTCTTAAGGACATCTATCTAGATTTCATCAATTTCTTGAAAAATCTCGATATTCAATAAGGAAATCTATCTAGATCTTGATTCATTGTTTCCCCAATTGCTAAGGAACATTTATCTAGAATTTGATGATTAATTTGAATAGTTTCAGATCCTTGAAACTTGATTTTTTTATCTCTGAAACTGTTAGAGTCGACTCTGACAGTTTGTGGAGTCGACACCTTAGTTTTTGATGTTCTGTCTAAGCAATTAGAGCCGACTTTGGCTTTTTAGAGCCGACTCTAATTCGAGCGCTGACAGACTTTCTGGTTCGGAGCCGACACCCAGTTTTTGGGAGTCGACTCTAAGTCGAGCTAGGTCAAAAATAAAAAGGCGGAGTCGACCCCAAATCATTCCATCTGTCTCCTAAAACCTCTCCAAAAAGCTTCCAAAGCCTTTCCAACTTCCCTAATCTTCTCAAAGCCTTTGATTAAACTTTCCAATCTTCTCAATGGCACCTAAGAGGCGTGGTTTCGTCGGTGGAGCGTCCGTTCCCACAAGGCGACGCACTATTCGGAGGCAACCCTCGCCATCCTCCTTTTCGGCCACTCAAGAAGATTCCCCTCCTTCACCCTCTTCACCCAAAGTTGATCATTTAGCCGGTAAGACTATTACAACTGGAAGAAAGGTCAATTTTGATTTCTTTGAGTCGGAAGGCTTCACTATAGGAAGATGTTTGAAAGAAATGGGGTGGGAAAAGATTTGCTCATTAGATATCCCCACATATCCAGCCTTAGTGAGAGAGTTTTACAATGGTTTAAGTAGAGGAGAAGGCGGATTAATCAGTATAGTAAGAGGAACAAGAGTTACAATAACCACTGAAATACTTGGAAATTTATTGGAAATGCCCATAATCGGTTTAATGGAATATCAACATGATGATAAAAGTGGAGCATTGACAAGAATGTTAGGGAGGGATGTAACGAGTTTGAGGAAATCTATGCAAATCAATTAAATCTGGAACTCAGGTTACTGCATAACATTTGTGGAAGAATTTTGTTTCCAAAATTGGTAGATTTGAGTACGTCTCGGAGCGAGACGTTCTTTTGATGGATTGCATAATCACTGGAAGGCCAGTCAACTTAGCTGGCATGATGATTGGATATATGGCAGAGGCTGCTACAAAGAAAAGATCTACACTGCCATATGGTATAATTTTGACATTAATCTTTAGAAGCCAAGGTGTGCTTATTATGGAGAATGAACCCCTAAGAAAATTGAGGCACACTGACTATTATAGTATCTCTACTATTCATCGGATGGGCTTCAAGAAGTTGAATGGTGTATGGATGAAAGGAGAAAGAGAGGAAAGAGCTGAAAGAGAAAGAGCAGAAGAGACTAGAGTAGAAGACATCCCTGGACCATCCACTGTGGGACCATCAGTCCCTGATCCATCTATTGCGGGACCATCTTCAGCTGGACCTTCAGAGGCCGGACCTAGTACTGTTCCCTCACCTCCACATCAGTCTATTGCTGCTTCTGGGAGATTCTCTGATGAACAGATTGGTCAGTTGAGAGCTTTGCTTGCTGAATATGATAGTCAGAGATCTCATGAGATTAATCAACTAAAAGAAGACTTTAATCAGTTGAAGGAAGAACTTAATTCGAGACTGGACATGATCTCCTTTCTATAAGCAATTCTGTTGAATCCTTTGGTGCTGAACTTCACAAAATCTTTGAAAGGATGGAAGGTATTGCTGATGGGTCGGGATCTTATGTTCATGCAACTGGTCAACTGAAGAAGGACATTGACCTTGCAGTCTCACAAATTGAAGCTTGCCTTGAAAACTTTAAGAAATCTCAAAAAGATGATGTAATGGAAATCATAGGTCATTTGAAGAAAATTGTATTCAAACATATCTGACCTTGATTTTGATTTTGATAGTTTGTATTTAGGAATTTTTGAGTATCTAATGTATTTCATTTTGGAATGTACATGAATCAACTAATGTAATGTTTCTTACTTATGAAATGCAATTTCACATTTTCAAATATTGACTGCTTGAATCCCTATGTCTTATTGAGCCTACAATTTTTTCTCTAATAAATTTCTTTATCTAATACTCTCCTTATTGCTGATAACAAAAAAGGGGGAGAGATGGTTGAATATGCAAAGAAAGAAAGACCTGAAAATTTTAATGAAAGATGGTTGTATATGCATAATGAAAGAAAGAAAGGGGGAGAAATAATTGTTTATGCAAAATGAATTGAAATTTTAATCAGTTAAAATTCGATGCTTATATATAGGGGGAGCTATTCAATGCAGGGGGAGCTTAACAAAAAGCTCAATTGCAATTTTCTGCACATTTAGATTAAATATTCATAATTGATGGATTATATTGAACTCATGCACAATTTTAAAAGTTTACTTTGAATATTGGCATCAAATCCTTCATTAAAAATGTTTTAAGTTTCAAAATGACTATAATCTTTAGTTCGAATGAATTTTTGAATGCATATACTCAAAGTTTTTGTTATCATCAAAAAGGGGGAGATTGTTGACCCAATTGATGATTTTGATGATTAACAAAACTATTTGAGTATAACTAATGGAGGCTCTAATGATTTTGATTAAGTGTTTCAGATTATAAGTCTATTGAATGATCAAAATCAGGAGTTACATCGTGTTCTGGATCGAATCTAATGTCTAGGTAAGATTGCAGACATTAGAGTCGACTCCGAGAATCACAGAGCCAACTCCAGATCTGGCACAAAAGTTAGAGTCGACTCCGAGACTGTTAGAGCCGACTCTCACAAAGAAACAGAACGTCGATTTTTCTGGCCCCGACCTAGAGTCGACTCCGGGTAAGTTAGAGTCGACTCCAGAAAAGTTTCTTGTCGACCCCAGAAAAGTCAGAGACAACTCCGGAAATAACGTTTTAAAGTGCTTCGAGTTAGAGCGACTCCAGAAAAGTTATAGTCGACTCCAACCCACCTGGAACGAAAAATCAAATTGCCAGATCAGCTCTAACGGTAATATTTCTATTTTACCTTATTTCTAACGGATATATTTTGCTACAAGGTACACTCCAACAGATAGTTTTCTTCCAAAAATGGCTTGAAAGAAATCTATAAAAAGGGAAGACTATCATTCAAAAGAAGGAGAACGGAAAAAGAGAGAAAAATGGAAAAACAAAGAGGAAATCGGAAATAGAGAAATCCCATTTCAAAAATCCGAAAAAGAGAGAGCCTGAATCTCAAGAGGAAAACCTTCTAGCTCAAATCCACTCCACTCCAAAAAGGCTCAAGAGGAATCCAAGGCATTCAAATCAAAGTTTTGGTGGATTTCCCAACTTGGAGAAAGAGGATTCGTTTCTTGCTTTTCAACCCTTCTCAACTGCTTCAACTGTGAAGAATCGAAGCTGAGGCTTGATTCAACCCAGCAAGGAGAAGAAGAAAAGAATAAAAGAAGAAAAGCTCAAAAGCCAATCATCTACAAATCAGGCTTTTCTAAACCTTGTTATTCTTATATTTGATTATCTGCTCATTAAGGAGCTTTGTAATTGAAAAACTATATTTCATTTGTTTGTATCTAGTTCAATATGGGGGATTGAACTAGTGGAGGTAGTCTTACCTCGGTTCAAGCTTAGTTAAGCTTGTGTTATGGTTTTTGTGCTGGTGAGCCCTTGAAAACCAGCTGGGTTCATTGTGCCCCGGGAAAACAACAAGTTTGAGTTGTGAGCTTGTAAAACAACTCGGCTGTAATCAGGTTGATTATAGTGTGGACCCAAGTGAATCTTGGGAGTGGACGTAGGTGTTGGATACACCAAACCACTATAAACTCTTTGTGTTTGCCATGCTTACATTGACTCTATCTCTATCACTGTCTTATTCACTGCACTTTGTATTTACATTGCTATTGCCTTCATTCTTCTTAAGCAAACTTTTTAAAAGGCTAATTTTTAAAGAACCCAATTCACCCCCCCCTCTTGGGTTGTCATCTGGGCCAACAATTCCATTAATTACATATATGGTAAATTCTCAAAGTATTCTACAAAACGAGGAAGGAATGATCAAGAAGGATTGTCAGAAGAAGTGACTATTAGTAATATGGATGCACAAGTATTTGAAGATTCAGATAATTTTTTTGGAAAAGAAAATGAGGAAGATGTACAGATAACATGTACAAATCAGCCTAGCAAGCATTTATGGAAGAAAAGGAGTATCTTCTTTGACTTACCTTATTGGGAACATAATCTTATTCGGCATAATCTTGATGTCATGCACATAGAGAAGAATGTTTGTGATAATCTACTTGGAACATTGTTGAATCTTGATGGAAAGACCAAAGATAATATGAAGGCACGATTGGATTTAAAAGAATTGGGTATCCGATCGGAGCTTCATCCCATTATGCTTGCTAATGATAGAACTTATTTGCCTCCTGCATCTTATACAATGTCTCCTCAAGAAAAAAATTATTTTCTTGCAGTATTGAAAAATATTAAAGTACCTGATGGATATGCATCAAACATTTCAAGGTGTGTGCATCTTAAAGATATAAAAATTTCTAATCTCAAAAGTCATGATGGTCACATATTGATGCAAGATATCTTGCCAATAGCTTCAAGATCATCAGTGCCTAAACAAGTTATTACAATTATAATTTAGCTATCATCATTCTTTAAGACATTATGTTCAAAAGTTATTGATCCTGGAGAGCTTGATCAGTTGGAGTCTGATGTTACTATTACACTTTGTCAGATGGAAAAGATTTTTCCTCCTGGATTTTTTACTATTATGATACATTTACTCATTCACTTAGCTTCGGAAGTTAAGCTTGGTGGACCGGTACATTATAGATGGATGTATCCTATTGAGAGGTACGACATAGAGGCTGATGTATCCTACTGATCGATCCACTATAATTTTTAATAAAAGTAGCATCATAATTATGCTATATTTAAAAATTAATTTATGTTGTAGGTACCTTGTGTGATTGAAAGATTATGTACGAAACAGAGCCTATCCAGAGGGTTCGATTGCAGAAGGATATATTGCTGAAGAGTGTTTGACATTTTGTTCAAGATATCTTCAAGATGCAGAGACAACATTTAATAGACCTCAACGGTATAGTGATTTCGTACATAATGCAGAATTGTATAAGTTTTCAACTGCAGGTAGAGTCTTGGGAAAAACTGAAACTATTGTATTGGATCCTAAATCAATGGCACAAGCACATCGTTATGTGTTACTCCATAGTGAAATAATATCTGACTATTGTAGGTCAGTATGATTTATTGCATTTCACGTTTAAATATCATATCTTATTTTTTGTTCTAAATGAATAAAGTAAATTTTATGCAGCGAATTTTTAATGTCTCAACGACAAGCTAATCATGGCACTCGACCTAATCCAAGGATTGAACAGCGATGGTTAGTCGAGTTATTTCCTGAATGGCTTTCAAAACAGGTTTGATATATACTTAGAGAATATATGTATAGATTTAGTATCAAATAACTTGTTAACATTCCTTTTTATTTTCTAGGTATCAATGATGATGGAGAGAAATTTTTCAGCTGAATTAATAGCCTTGGCTCGAGGACCTAACAAAGTTGTCAATAGATATAATGGTTTCATAATCAATGGTTTTAAATTCCATACTAAAGATCGTGAGAAATTTAGAAGAACACAGAATAGCAGTGTTATGGTGGAAGCAGATGGAAAAACTTATTATGGTGCACTAAAAGATATTTATGAGTTAGATTACTACGGAATCTTTAAAGTCATATTATTTAGATGTGACTGGGTATATATAAACTCATCAAGGGGTTTGAAAAAGGATACAAATGGATTTACACTTGTAAATTTTACAAGGTTGATACATACTGGTGCCTTATTGAAGGATGATCCATTCATTTTTTTTTCTCAAGCTCGTCAAGTATTTTTTGTACAAGATGCAAAAGATAAAGATTGGGCTACTATTATTAAAACAAAACCGAGGGATTTATATGATATGGGAAAGCAGTTGGAAGATGATGAAGATGATGACACTTATACGCATTCAATGCCATTCAATTTTGTACCGGTTGATGACATACATGCGACGGTATCTTTGGTTAGGACAGAATTTAAAGGAAATGATAATGCTTGATTCTTATTGTTGGTATTAAATTTTGTACTATAATGGACTTTCTTAGAAATTTTGTGATGCACTTTGGCCGTACTCTCAATATCCAGATTTCTTCTGGCTTATAAAAACTCTTTTGTTTCAGCCTTCTTTCTACCTGTCTGGATTTACTTTTAATATTGTGGTTTGAGGGTTCGATTCGGTTCTGTTCTCTTCATTGGTTGGTAAGGGTTTCCATGTAAACTATATATATTTTTCCTCCTTTCTAACTCTTGTAGTATCAGTCAACTTATTGAGGATGTTGTACCTATCATTTCAACACTTCTTTTTTTTCTTTTGAAGGATGGTATAAGCATGATTGGTAAGTTTCATTCCAGAATTAAACTTCTTTTTTTCTTTTTTTTTATTCAGTATATATATTACACTTGCAAACAGCCAAGCTATCTGACATGACTATTATACAGTTCAAATCCTCTTTTTTTTCTTTTATTCACAATCATTTTTCTTTTTCAATCTGAATTCCAGATCTCATTAAGCCATATCTACCTCCTTATGCACATGCATGTCCAATACATTGCATACAACTCTACCCTTTTAAATTATTTTTTCTCATCAAACAAATTATTGAATTTGACTGCATGTTTGTAGCTACTGCATGGCCAACTTTCCATGCTTGCTAAAAGTCAGTTGATTTTCACCACACGCATATTTACCCTCTAGCTCATAAACATTGCAACTCCAATGGTTGGACTAAAAAAAAAAAATTTGTTTGTTTGGGATCTCAGTTCTATCAAATCAAGCATTGGCATCTTTACAAGCTACTGCTAGCTGCTATTCCTTCTTTAATAGACTAGGTCCTAGTGTTCTGTAGCAGTCCATCTCATCAGTGGCTTGGTCCCATGGACGGTCTTCCCAGATCTTTCAATGCCCCAAGGAAGTGACCTCTGGTCACTTCTGCTCCAACTGGTCTCCTCCAACGCACACACAAGGAACCGCATTGCATCTTTGACCAACACTGCATCATCAAAGAAGGATGTGGCACTGGCACCCCATTTATATCACATATATATTCTTAAATTATGCATTTGGTACCGGTATTATGGATTATTGGGTGGTTGTTTTTCATGTGTTATCGGTTCTATGCAAACAGATGACAAATTGAAAAGTCTGTATGCTCTTCTTCTGCTGAATTTAGTTTGAAAATGTCTTGCATGTGAGTATTGAAAAAAAAAAAAACTCACTCACTCTTACCCCTTTGTTTAATATATATATATATTTAATATTTATTTTCACTAACTCTTACTCTGATGTAAATGATAGGTGACATTATGCCGTGCTCACGGACAGAGGGTCGCACTTCTGCTTCATCACAGCAGGTTCATGCTACACATTCTACAGCAGGTCCATCATCTTCTGGGCATCATGATCCTATTGTTGGTGTAGGAGGTCCATCTTCTGAGCATCATGATCCTATTGTCGGTGTAGGAGATGATGAGCTACACATTCAGGGTAATTTATTTTTTTATTTAGTTTGATAAAATATCTTTACACTTTTTACTATAGTTTACACATGCATATCTATTTTTATGCAGACGAATCTGGGAGGGTTACACGCAGACGTGGATCCATGTTAGTTCGGGATGTATGGCAGATGCGTGAGGGTGAGCAGATAGTGGTTGAGTGCAATCAGCTGGGGCAACCAATTAAAAAAGCCGCTAGCTTATTGAGTTCCTTTTTAGGGTCAGTTGCACAGAGGCATCAGCTTTGTCCATTAAGTTATGCAAAATGGAATGACATGCTTCCAACGTATAAAGTTGAGATTCTACGAGTTGTGCAGGTAAAAATTTGAATCTAAACATTTCTTATTTTGTATACTTGTTATATTATGCTTTGTTTTATATTTTTTTATTTACAAACAGCTTATTTTATTTTAATTAAGTCAATTATTAGACTTAACAATTAAATTGTTTTGCAGTCTAAGTTTGTACTACCTCCATCCACTCATGATTTTGTATTGAAGTCTCTAAACCGAAAATGGAAAGAATATAAGGCATATTTGAAGATGAAGTACAAGTTGCCGGGTATGACCGAGGAGCAAGTAGTTGGTACTTGTCCTCCTGATGTACCCCCTCATCAGTGGATGGAGTTGGTTCATTACTGGTTCTCCGAGAGGGGATAGGTATGTTGTTATTTAATAATTTAAGATACTTTAAAATATTTATTTTTTCGAAATATAATAAGTATATTTATTTAATTTTGCAGACATATTCTAATATTGGTAAAGCTGCACGAGCATCTCTGTCTGTTCCCCATACATCGGGATCCAAGAGTTATGCGCGAGTCAGACAAGAGTTCGTATGTTCCTTAAACTAAAAATTTATATTTTTTATATCAAATCATTTACTTGTTAAATGGCTCTTCCCTAACTGACCTAGAGCACACGTTAGTATACTTCTTTGTTTCAGAAACTATAAAATTCAGGATTCATGATAGTTAACACATTACTGATGATTACTTTTGTGGTTGAGTCTAGTATCTATTCATCAATGAACTTGTGAAGACCCACCAAACAATATCTGATTTTTCCCATAGAATGTCAACCATAGAGAAAATAAAAATTTCAAGCAGTTTCAACTAAATATGAAACATTAAAGAACTCAAGAAGTATCTGATTTTTGCCATCTCTGGGTGCTACGCGGGGCCTCTGTTCAATATGCTAGTTGGCTTGGGGATGTCTCTTGTGCTGGCATCTTGGACCTTGCACCCATCCCCTTTTGTGATCCCTCAGGAACCATCTCTCGTTGAGACAATTGGGTTTCTTGCAGCTGGCTTGCTCTGGGCCCTTGTGATGTTGCCAAGGAGAGGAATGAAGCTAGATAGGGTGTTTGACTTTGGGTTGCTTGCCATTTACTTGTGCTTTATATGCTTGAGGCTTTCTGAGAGCCTTGGATTCGTGCAGCTTGGAAGCCGTTTTCATCTATAGATATTGATGCTCCTGGAGATTTACGTCTGGGCTTGTAATTTTGTACATCTGCTCTTCTAATTTGCCGATTGATGCTCCTAGAGATTGTACATCTGCTCTTCTAATTCGCTAATTTATGATAGTACATCTGGGCTTGCGTGGTTTTTTTTTTTCCTCTCTAAAATAATACTATTCTCTCTAAATGTAACTTTGTGATTTATGGCGACTTGATTTATTAGCTTGTGAGCTAGTCCCACTAGAACAGAGATATCCACAAGGCTTTTGGTTTGATGATATTTTCGGCTGTCATCTGTGGAAGAAATCTGTCATTCTTAGTCTCTTTGTCTTCCAGCTTTGACATGAAAACATGCTAAACATTGAACGGAGAAAACTTTGGACCTCAGAAAGGATTCATGCCGATCATCATAAGTCACAATGGCTGTTTTGGTTTAAGTTGATGATTATCATTTGACATTGGAGTAGTCATTTCTCTTCACCCATGGCCATGAGTCATGACCCTTACTGCTTTGCAGCAAGTGGCCTTGGACGTTGTTTTCTCATATATATATATATATATATATATATATATATAGTTCAGATCCTTTCTGTTCATCAAACAATTAGACGTATCTAATTATTTCCAGAACACGATATGTTCAAATTTATAGTTCTTTTAGGATTTTGGCCATATAGATCCATTTTGTGTTTAAGAAGGCAACATGCTTGTTGAACTGTCAAGGTCTCCGTCTAGCAGTCCCTAGCTTTTCTTGTTACTCTATCTTAATAACATGTCCCTCTCATGACAGCAGCTTCTAATAAAATGGCAGAAAAAGTCGGCAACGTCCAAGAGATACGGAATTGTTTCTCTACTAGTATTTGGCATGTTCATTGCAGGTAGAAAAACAAGACAGAACCAAAAGGAAAGCATTCACTTATTGAGATTAATTTTTATGTAATTTTCAGTTTAGTCTCCGTCTTCTCCAATCTTTAGCAATGTTTCACATGCTTTTACATCGACATGAACAATATGTGTATGTAGGTATAAATGCATGAACAGACAACTTAGTTTTATCAATATAAAATTTAGTTTTAAAAAAATGTAATATTTCTTGTAGATGGATGAGCATGGACGGAAACCTGGTGAGGTGGAGTTTTACCGAATGACTCATATTCACCGTGATGGCACTTTTGTCCGAGATGAGTCAAGGGACTTATATGTAATTATTTATTACAATTTATTTCATGCAACGATTTTAATTTGATTTTATTATTCAATAAGATCTAACTAATTTTTTTAAATTAATACAGGAAAGAGCTACAGCTCTTATTGCTGAGCGTGTTGATGATTCTATACAGAGTAGTCGTATTGAGGCCGACGTATTTACGGAGTTGATGGGGCCGGAGCGCTATGTCGAGTGAGGGGTTATGGAGTTGGAGTCACCCTTACTCAGTTATCTGAGATGAATAGAAATGAACGTGTTGCTGCAGATTCTGCAGATGTTCGCAGACTTGAGCATGAGATGGAGGAGATGCGACGGAAGAGTGCCGATGATAGAGCAGAGATGGAGGAGATGCGACAGAGGAGTGCCACCGATAGAGCAGCGATGGATTCTATAAGAGAGCACATTGAGCGGCTTACATCTATCGTACGCATGTTTGTTCCACATCAGGTATATATATATATTATTAAATATATATTCTTATATTATATCAATTATTTATCTAATATATTACAATTGATAGTTAAGCAAATTAATTTTTTTTAATTATTCTTATAGGCTCCTAGAGCATCAGATCGGAGTGGACAGGGTGACGATCTTCCTCCTATAGATCATTGACCTCACCTACTTTTATTTTAGATCTTCCATTTTATGTATTTTTAAATTTTGTTAAACTTTAACTTGTAACTCTCTTAGTTGATGCAATGAAATGTATGCAATGTGATTTTAAGAATGTATGAAATGTAATTTGGAATTAATGTAAGCAATGTGATTATTAATTGCATTAATTTTGGTTTAATATACAGGTTTAATTTAAATGTTTGTAAATTTATTGGGTCATTGCTGGTGGAGATCTGATCAGGATAATGATTTGTAAATTTTAATAAACATATTAATAACACAATAAAGTTTTGAAGGGCTGTGTTATTGTCCTCAGGATAATGATTTTGTTGTGCTATTCCATACACTCCAACCTTGGGGCTCTAGCAAGTAATTTCATTTACCGAGTCTTGTACAGTGGAAATATACCAATCTACTGTGGTATCTGGACCTCTTTATGTTGCACTTTCATGACATGAAATATTTCTGCTTGATATTTTTGATGATGATTTTTTTTTTAAATTTTCAGATTGCGTAAGATTGTTAATTGTGGCATGCATACCATATCTTGTGCATGTTTATATTTTTGGAGGATTCATGTACCACATTTTCAGGGTAATGTTATCTTTGATTTTGTGCAAGATGAGTATGACTGTTAAATGAGAAGCAAAGATGGCGTGTAGTTTATTATGTAAAAGACAAGCAGCAGGAGCATCAGGGTTCAGAATAAAGCAAAATGTGTGCACATCTACAGGTTTGTATTTTTGTTTACTTCATAGTCTCCGAGGAGAGTCATCAGAGAACATGAATTAAATTCACAGGGTAAAGCAATGCATTATGGCTGGTGTAAGCTAGAATTTTACTAACAGTTTCTTGTGCTGTTTTCTTGTTCTATTATTAAAATATTTGTTTCAGCAAATTATATTGAAATAGCTGGTATTTCCATGTTAGTGGGACATATCTTTTCTTTTCTCTTTGTTTTTGAAATTTGTGGGACATCTATCTACTTCGTACAGCTTTCAACAGAAGTATCATTCATCTCGCCTACATCCATTTCAACTTGAACTAGGGGCACAAAAGATCACAAAAATTCCACCAAACTGGTAACTGAATCTTCTCTGACAGGTTAACAGATCAAATAAGAACCTTAATGCAATAAAAATAATGCAACGATGACTTTAGGATGCTAGTCTCTCTTACCAGTTTTGAAATGTGATATTACTTGAATTCGTTTGAGAGCTCTGAGGTTTTCGTTCTTAATTTCTCTGACCAACCCTTTTTGGATCAGACCAAAAGCCTTACTCCAGCTATCCTCTATTATTGCACTCTCATTGCTCAGATTTGACTTGTTTCCCATCTCTTTTCATAACAATCCGAGACTTCACTCAAAAACCTAAATACAAGCTGGACTCTCACATACTTTGTCTAAGTTGAGACGTCCTTGCAAAGCTCAGATTTATGTGATATAGATTTCACATATACAATGGTAATGATTTATGTGAGTTGAGTTGATTGCGAACAGCTGGAGACGAGGTGGTCGTGCTAGCAAGTAATTTGTACTATTTCATATGTTTATGAGTTGTTTACTGTATGTTTTGATGACAGTTTTTGGGCATTGTCTTTTCTGTTGTGAAGTGTGTATTTTTTCCTCCTGACATTGGTTCATATTTGCTTGGTTTAATATACAGGTTTAATTTAAATTTTGTAAATTTAGTTTTTTTTAAAAAAATTGACCGTTAATATGCCGACGCTTTTAATAGCGTCGGTAGGTTATATAAAACCCGACGCTTCAAAAAGCGTTGGCTTGTTTAAAAGCCGACGCTTCAAAAAGCGTCGGCAGATTTATATGCCGACGCTTTAAAAAGCATCGAAAATAAAATTACCGATGCTATTTAAAGTGTCGGCATTTTTATTTTTACCAACGCTTTCTTAAAGCGTTGGCAAATTTCGTAACCACCCCCTTTCTGCCAACGCTTTAGAAAGCGTCGAAAAACAGTATCCGACGCTAAAAAAGCATCGGTAAATAACTTAAAAGCGTCGTTAAAATTAAAATTTACTGTAGTGCAAATGGCTGATTATAGGGGATGAAAATTTAGAGAAATTTAGCTACTAAATAATTTAATGATTAGATTAATTTATTTTGGAAACAATTTAGGTTACCATTAACATATCCAGGAACAGTGTTTACTGGGATCAGTAAATAAATCGTACATCCAAATGAATGCAGAATCGATCAATATTTTCTATACAAAGAAATCATATTAAAATACTTAGAATTTGCTTCAGAAAGATACAGGAATCAAAGACTTTAAAAATCTTAGAACTAAGTAATACAATTTGACTGCAATAAAAGTTTTAGAGCGCAGCCCAAACAATTCATATTTCCTTTTTCAAACAAAAAAAAAAAAACTTTTCTGCTACCGTTCATCAAATAAAATACTCAATGTCTTAAGTACTTCTGAATTGAGCTATTGTTGACCCAAGCAAGTTCTCTCACATTAATATAAGTATGAATTAGATGGCATAATAGTAATTCAAACTCATAACTGTTAGATGAGTGCCCTAAAAAGCTAATTATTAATTTTTTAAGACTTATTTTGTATATGATCATCATCATTAATAAATAAAATTTATTAAGTAAATTTTTCATATATATTGATATGTCATATATCATCCAATGGGATCAATAATTAATAATATATATTTTCAAGAGTTAAAAATTGGAGACACATATCATAATAGATTAACTCATAAAATGCTCCCAATCAATTGATCAATCACAGGGACGGTAATCTATCCAATCAGACTGGAGTATGGATCGCCTAAATACAAGTCTTTTATATGTAGTATGAGTTAACAGAGCGAGAATGCTGGTTGATGCAAGACATCAGTAGGATTTATACTCACTCATCGGTGATTTCTCAAAGATGTAATAGTACTGTAAGTGGTCCTCTACCTATGGTACTTCAGCTACTCATATTAGGGTTATTGTAGTTTAACTACATATTATCTTGAACCTCTTAGGTCGCCTTGTTATGTACGTTTGCTGCAGTGATCTTAATGCAGGAGTAGGAAGTATTCATTAAGGATATATCAGAGGAGAAGTCCTATGCTGTTTAAGAGACTGTTCATAAATCTGTGGCCACGACAGGTGATAATGGAAAGAGTTTTCATGAGTAATCACAAGTTGAACTCAAGTCAAATAAATATTGCATTTAGCTGGTGCTGAGGGTTTGACAAGTTATCCTTGACCTAGCACTATGTCGAAGCTCTTAATAGAAGGATTATCTATATGTTGTTATAATCGATTAGGATCGTTGATTAAGTTTGAGTAGAGTCAAAATTGTTTCAACCTACTGAAAGGAGTTTCGATATAACCGTACTTCTGATTAAGGATTATTCTTACTACCAGATAGGTTGAAACCTATGGTCATACGCAATAGGGGCTGAACTCCTCATATTTATCTTTACATTAATTCGATTAACGTTTTGGATGTGGAGGCCTTCTTCTTAACGACTCGAATATTCTTTTGGTTTAGTTTTATCCAATGAAAATATATCTTATTATGAACCAATAAAATAAGCATTTAATATAAAATATGTTGACGTTGGGTTCTAGTAGAGAGAATATCTAGGGATGCATGCCCCATATGGATTGGATAAATTATGTAGTCTCTCTCTTCAAACATCGTGATTTAAATATTTGATTTTCGAGTTTGTTGCATATGGATATGCATCCTTACCCCTCCATCTAACTGTCCCTTGTATCCCAGCCTTCATCTATAAATAGGGAGGGGATGTAGGCTTAAAAGAAGAAGGGAATGAGAGGGAAAAAAAAAAGTGTGAGAGTGGGTGATCCATCCACTTCCCATGGATAACGGCTAGTACGGGACCCAAAGATCCATCAGGATTTATTAAATTTATCAAAACATTAGATCTAACACCAAATTATGTAAATAATAAGAAAATAAATTTAAAATAAAATTTAAAATTTATTTGCTTGATTTTAAAATTTAAAATTATATTCTTCCGCTGTATATGTGTCTGATTGTGTTCCACCGACTCTTTGACTTAAAATAGGAAAAGAAAGAGCGTTAGCTATCTAATTCAGTCGAGAATCCAAGCACAAATAATTTTTAGAAGAGAAATAATTTAAGCTGAAGTAAACAGTCAAGTTTCTCTTTTGATAGAAACTATTGACAGATTTATATATATATAGATAGGTAAAAATATGTGTGCAAATTCCGATGGAAGCTCTAAAATATATCAAAAGAACTGATTGTATGAATATACCTATACGGACATGCAAGATTTGTGCTCAAGGCTGCAGGCCAAAAGTATATTTGCGAAAAAAAAAGGAAGAGAGATTTTAAAATTCATAAATTAGAGAAACCAATTATATCATCTAATATTAATGGCATGACACCAACCCTTCCAAAAACAGATGTCATGACACTTTCATTTAGTTAGAAAATTATAATAGATTGTTCGCAATATCATTCATTAGAATAATTCATTACTTAGCTATATCCATATATTAAATCATATTATATTCTTGAAGAACAAGTTGAAAATTTCCTTCAATTTAAATTTAGTTTGTGTTTGGTATAGTGATACAGATAGAGATATTGGAGTGAACCAATTCATATGAAGTAGTTAATGTATATTTTAAAAAATACCAAAAGATTTAAATGTTAGTATTGCTTGTAGAAATAATTTTTAAAAAATTATTATATTCATGTATTTAAAAAAAATGTAACATTGAAATCAATTCTTCAACATATATGAAGACAATAAGATGGTGGAATAAGAAAGTATTAATCGAGAGAATATGAGTTGATGATATTGATGATCAGTAGGCGCCTAAATTCTTAACGGTGTACGTGTGTAGGAAGTGATTGAGAGGAACATCTTCTTGCTGATTTATCTTGTCTCGACAATCTCTACAACATAACATATTTTGATATGTTATCTAAATGATTGTTGATATATTGGTGTTGATTGGATATGATGATGTATAGATATGTTTTAGATAATGATATTATGTGATTATGAGTATTAGTAGGTGTTGTATACTTTTAGGATTCAATCTAAGAATATGTGGCGATATCACATCTATTTGGATTAAAAGAGTATGGATCTAATTAAGATTTTATAAATTAAGTGGGGTAGGATGGGAGCTATATGATTTAGAGGATCAATTTTAATTGTAATAATGATTATAGATGTTATATAGTAGATTGATTAGATGTGTGAAGATTATATTGATACTTTGGAGTATCAATTGATGTAGGAATTTTACACCTATTTTAGGTGATATATTAAATTTTTACATATATTTTATCATGCATCATAAATTTATGTATTCATTTATCAATATATTTTAATTATGCATGTATGTGATATATGTTTCACTATGATATTATGATTTGAGGTGATGTATCGTTATGATATATTATATGTCATGCTAATAAGAGTTTTATGATGTGGATGTGATAATTGCTATAAAAGATGTGATGGGATGGTATAATGTTGGATACATGAACTAATTGATGTAATATGGTATCCAAGGCTTAGCATGGTTGGGTGAAGCTTGGTATCCAAGACATGGCATGGTTGGGTGAAGCTTGATACGAAACCAGTTAGGTATAGGGTGATGGCCTAACATGATTTATAACATCTAGCATAGATAGTTGCTGGTACTTGGTACTCGAACTTAATGCATGGTACTAGTTCAAGTGGACTTGGCTAAGTCTAAATTAAATATATGACATCAAAGAAAAGATGTAGGGCTAAGTGAAGCCTGACGTAGAATAGTCTAAGTTGATTAGATTTATAATACATGATACTAGTATGAAACTAACCCGTATGTAGAGAAATGCAAGAAAACCAGCCAAATTACAAAATCAACCAGAATTATGATTTTGGTTTAGTTTGAATTAGTTTTTTTTTGTCTATCACTTTGGTTTCGGTTTAAAATTTTTGAAACCAAAAAGGTCGGTTTGGTTTTGGTTTGAAAATTTACAAAAAGATATAAATTGAACCATGTATATATATTATAAGTTTTCATTTTTGTTACGTTTAAAATTGAAGTTTACTTACTACAATCATATGTGAATAATTGTGTTATGTAAAAGATATATATATTTTTTTCATTATGAATAATTAAGTTGCTAACCACATAAAATTTGTTATGAAAATAGATCTCATGGTCAATTAAAGTAGGTACATGCAAACCGATTAATTAAATTGAAACCAAAATAAAAATATCTCTAAACCGATTTGATATGACCCATACACATTCTTACCTAGGCTTGAAGAAATTGTTAGTTAGGTTCTTATGCATGGACTATTGGCTATAGTGACATCAGTATATATTCTTAGGTAGTGTTTGACTTCCCAAAAGCAATCCCTGGATAAGTGTACAAGATAGCATTTATCCAGGGAATAGCTGAGGGAATAAACACCTTTTTAAAATTACAACTTTGCCATCAATAGATAACTTTAGTTATTCTTGGATTCCCTAGAGAATAAGTCTAGAGGATAACCCATGGTTTTAATAATGGGTTATCCCCTTTGGTTAAACTTTTTAAAAAATATTCTTTCTATTTATAATTTTTGGCGATATCCCTTCTTATCTCCTATTTCAAGTACTGCCTTAGTGTGCCGATGTATTAATGTGGATTCACAGATATACAAAGTCGTAGAGCATATTAGTATTATAGATATGATTGATTCGCTAGTGTTATTGCTACAATTTTGGGATTTTTGTATTAAGTGGCATAATCCAATGCCATAGCAAACTAAAAGTGTTGATCCAATTATTGATTTTGATGATTAACAAAAGCCATGAGTATATTCCTTATGTTTCTGATAAATTTGATAAGTGTTTCAGGAATTAAGATTGGTTATTCATTAATATGTTACTTAGAAAATCAGTTTCAAGTTGAATTTAAATGGAATTTATGAGAATTCAGAACTTGGAGCCGACACCTTAAGTCCTCGGAGTCAACACTGAGAGTATCAGAACAGTGTTGATTTTTGGCAAAGTTCGGAGCCGACACCTAAATTCCTGGAGCCGGCACATAAAAAATTAGAGTCAACACCTGCAGAGTGTGGAGCCAACCCCAGACCAGTTACAGAGAGTGGTTTTTTTGGACACTGGCAGAGCCGACACCTTCAGAAAGTTAGAGTCGACTCCATATCTCAATAAGCCGACACTTCAAAATCTCGGAGCCGACACCTTAACGAATTATTTTTTACTATTTTTGAACATTTGATCTGGAGCCAACACCTGAAGACCTGGAGTCGACCCCTCCACGTCAGAAACAGAATTTTAAGTTTTCAACGGATATATTTTTCTTACCTAACCTCTAATGAATCTATTTTCTTTTGGTAAGGATCATCCAAGGACATCTCCAACGGCTATTTGTCACCTACTCGTGGATTGGAATGTATATAAAAAGGGATTGAGCCATTTGAACAAAAAGGAGAGAAGATAATGGAAAAACAGTGAAACAAAAAGAAAGAAAGAGAAATCAAAAATTCCACTTCAAGAAATCTTTTGAGCCAAAGCCTATTCACTATTGAAAGTTAGAAGAGGAATCCAAAGGCACCAAAAGAGATATTTCAAAGGATTTCCTCAGTTTTGAAATAGAAGGAGAAAAGCCCTAAAATCTTCAGCTGTTTCTTCACGAAAATCTCTTCAAGTGCTCTACTTCCATTCAATTCAAAAGAGAAGAAGAGAGAAGAAAGAAGAAAAGCTCAAGCCCTACATTGCTTCAGAAATCAGGCTTTTCTATTTTCATTTACTTATATTGCTCATTTGCTTAATTAAGGAGCTGTTATTGTTATAAATTCTTAATTGATTTATAGTTTATCTAATTCAATCAGGAGATTGAATTAGTGGAGGTAGTATACCTCGGGACAGGCTAAGGATAGCTTGTGGTTAGGTTTTATGCTGGTGAGCCTATGAAAACCAGCTGGGTTCGTTGTGACCCCAGGAAAACAATAAGTTAGAGTTGTGAGCTTGTAAACAACTCGGCTGTAATCAAGTGGATTATAGTGTGGACCCAAGTGCTGCTTGGGAATGGACGTAGGTGTTGGATACACCGAACCACTATAAAATATTTGTGTTTGCCGTGCTTTGTCTCTTTCTCTTTATCTCATTTATTTGTGCTTAGCATTTATCTATACATTGCACTCAAGCACTTTCATATCAAAGCACATAGTTTTAAAGTGTTAAAATTTTTTAAGAACCCAATTCATCCCCCCCTCTTGGGTTGCCATCTGGGCCAACAATTGGTATCAGAGCTTGTGCTCATTTTTAGTTTGATCTAATGATCAAGAGTCAAAGATCCAAATGGCAGCTCAAGCTGGATCTTTATTTGCTGAAGGTCAATCCACAAATAGACCTCCTTTATTGAATGGTTCAAATTATTCTTATTGGAAAGCTAGAATGAGAATTTTTATTCAAGCTTTAGATTATGAATTATGGAGTGTAATCACTAATGGACCTAGCACACCAACATACTTAGTATATGGTTCAATAGTTCCTAAACCCGAAAGGGATTGGAATGAGAATGATAAAAAAATGGCTCAGCTTAATGCAAAAGCCATGAATGTTTTATATTGTGCTTAGATGCTAATGAATTTAATAGAATTTCTACATATTTTCATAAAAGAAATTTGGGATAGACTAGAAGTTACCCATGAGGGTACTAATCAAGTTAAAGAGTCTAAAATCAATATCTTAGTGCACAAATATGAATTATTTAGCATGGAACAAACTGAATCAATCACATGCATGTACACTAGATTCACTGATATAGTTAATGGTCTAAAAAGTCTTGGCAAGACCTATACTAACTCTGAGTTGGTTCATAAAATTTTTAGGTCTCTTCTAAGGTCATGGGAAGCAAAGGTGACAGCAATCCAAGAAGCAAAGGATCTTAATGCCTTACCTTTGGAGGAGCTACTTGGATCATTGATGACCCATGAACTGACCATGAAATAACATCAAGAGGAAGAGGTCAAAAAGAAGAGAACGATTACCCTTAAAGCTGCAGAAAAGGAAACAAGCAGCAGTGAAGAAGAAGAGGAAGATGATGAGACAGCCCTTCTTGCAAAGAAGTTCAGAAAATTTATGCAAAGAAGGAGACCCTTCCATAAGAAAAGTATGGAACAAAAATGGAAGGTGAAAAAGAAAAAGAGAAGGACAAGGACAAAGAGAAAGATCCCCTCATATGTTATGAATGTAAGAAACTGGGGCAATTTAGATATGACTGTCCTAATTAAAGAAAGCCTACAAAAAGAAGAAGAAGGCTTATATTACAACATGGAGCGATAGCGAAGAATCCTCTTCTGAGGAAGAACAAAAGGAAGTTGCAAACATTTGCTTTATGGCAAATGACAATGAGGTAAGTACCAAAACTCATGACTTTATCTTTGATGAATTGTTTGATGCATTTAATGAATTAGTTAGTGATTTTAAAGTTTTGAAAAAGAAAAGCAAATCTTTGAAAAATGATAATTTAAATCTTGACAAAGAAAAGGATAAACTAACTCATGAAGTTAAAGAATTGAAATCTAAAAATAAAAATTTGTTAAAAGAAAAAGAATCAATTACTAATGAAAATATTAGTTTAAAGAAAGAAGTTGATAAATATAAAAATATAGTTGATAAATTTATATATAGCCCTGAAAAACTTAACTTGCTATTGAGTAATCAAAGAGCTGTATTTGATAAAGCTGGATTAGGTTATAGGCCTAACAAGAAACAAAAGTTTGTTAAGAATTTCTTTATAAAGAAATAAGATAAAAATATGTTTCATGTTATTGCTGTAACAAGAAAGGACATAAGGCTTATGAATGCAATTTAAAAAAATTAATAAGAATTTAAATATAAAAGGAAAGAAAATATGGGTTTCGAAAGGAACAATTTTTATCACTACTAACCATGAAGGATCCAAGAAAGCTTGTGTACCTAAACATAAGATTTGATCATCTTGCAGGAGTGTTTTGCGGTCAAAAAATTAAAACGCAAGTGGTATCTTGATAGCGGCTGCTCAAGGCACATGACGGGTGACAAGGATCAATTCATCACCCTTGAAGATAAGAGAGGAGGAGTTGTTACATTTGGAGACAATGGCAAAGGCCAAATTATGGGATTTGGTAAAATTCAAATAACTCCCTCCACTTTTATAGAAAATATTTTATATGTAGATGGTTTAAAACATAATTTGATTAGCATTAGCCAATTGTGTGATAAAGGTTTCAAAGTTTCATTTGAAGCTTCTATCTACATTGTTTCTAATCCCATTAACAATAGCATTATATTTACTGAAATTAGAAATGATAATGTATACGTAATTGATTTAGACAATTTGTCTACTAGTAATCATTGCTTAGTTGCTGATAATGCTAATATTAATGAGATTGGATGGCTATGGCATCGTAGATTAGGTCATGCAAGCACACACTTAATTTTAAAATTAATTAGAATGGATTTAGTTAAAGGACTTCCAAAGTTAGATTTTGAAAATAACCAAATTTGTGATGCATGTCAATTTGGAAAACAAACTAGAAACTCTTTCAAATCTAAAAATGTTGTTTCTACTTCTAGGCCACTAGAGCTACTTCACATGGACCTTTTTGGACCTACTAGAACCACTAGTCTAGGAGGAAAGAAATATGGTCTTGTGATAGTAGATGATTATTCTAGATTCACTTGGGTATTTTTGTCTCACAAGGATGAGACTTTCTCGATATTTTTAAAATTTTTCAAGAAAGTCACCAATGAGAAAAACAACACCATAGTGTCTCTTAGAAGTGATCATGTGACAGAATTTAAAAATTATTTATTTGAAAATTTTTGCATTGAACATGGCATTTATCATAATTTTTCTGCACCTAGAACACCGCAATAAAACGAAGTTGTAGAAAGAAAGAATAGAACATTAGAAGACATGGCCCATACCATGCTATGTGAAAGCAACCTACCAAAGTACTTATGGGTAGAAGCTATAAACAGCATGTTACATCCTTAATAGAGCCCTAATTAGGCCAATCCTTAAGAAAACACCTTATGAATTATGGAATAATAGAAAACCAAATATTAGTTATTTTCATGCATTTGGTTGTAAATGTTTCATTCATAATAATGGTAAAGATAATCTTGAAAAATTTGATGCAAAATCTGATGAAGGCATATACTTAGGATATTCAACAACTAGTAAAGCATTTAGAGTATTTAACAAGAAATCCTTAATTGTAGAAGAATCTATTCATGTCGTTTTTGATGAGTCTTTGGCATCAAGTTCAGAAAAGATTGATGATGAGGAAGATACAAATTTTCTAGAGAGAGATATTAAAAAATTAAATATAGATGTATCTTCAGACTATGAACAAGAAGCTAAAGATGATGATTCTTCTAGAGTTGATGTTATTGATGTTACTCGCAATGATGTAAATCTGCCTAGAGATTGGAGATATGCTTATGGTCATCCTAAGGAATTGATTATAGGTGATCCATCTCAAGGTGTAAGAACTCGATCATCTATGAGAAATATCAATAATCATCTTGCATTTGTATCTCAAATAGAACCTAAAACTATTGAAGAAGCTGAAAAAGATAGTAATTGGATGCTAGCTATGCAAGAAGAATTAAATCAATTTACTAGGAATAATGTATGGTCCTTAGTTGATAGACCTAAAGGTCATTCAGTTATAGGATTTAAATGGGTATTTAGGAATAAATTAGATAAAAATGACATAGTAATCAAAAATAAAGCTAGATTAGTTGCAAAAGGATATAATCAAGAAGAAGGAATTGATTTTGATGAAACTTTTGCACTTGTAGCTAGATTAGAAGCAATTAGATTATTACTTGCATTTGCATGTCATATGAATATCAATTTATTTCAAATGGATGTTAAAAGTGTATTTTTAAATAATTTTATAAATGAGAAAGTTTATATAGAATAACCACCTGGTTTTGAAGATCATGAATTTCCAAACCATATTTTTAAATTACACAAAGCACTATATGGTTTAAAACAAGCACCTAGAGCTTGGTATGATAAGTTAAGTAAATTTTTAATTAAAAATAATTTTTCTAGAGGAAATATTGATAAAACCTTATTTTTGAAAAGAAAAGATAAAGACTTATTAGTAGTACAAATATATGTAGATGATATTGTGTTCGGTGCTACTAACAATCTTTTGTGTCAAGAATTTGCTAAGTTAATGCAGGATGAATTCGAAATGAGCATGATGGGAGAACTCAATTTCTTCCTAGGACTACAAATCAAACAAAGCAAAGAGGGGATTTTTATCAACCAAACAAAGTACACAAAGGAAATTCTCAAGAAGTTTGGAATGGAATCAATCAAATCCCTTGGAACACCTATGAGTCCTTCATGCAAATTAGACAAAGATGAAGATGGTAAGAAAGTTGATCAGAAGCATTATAGAGGTATGATCGGATCTCTACTTTACTTAACTGCAAGTAGACCTGATATCATGTTTGTTGTTTGTCTATGTGCTAGATTTCAATCTGAACCTAAAGAATCTCATTTAATTGCTGTAAAAAGAATACTAAGATATCTAAATGGAACTAAAAATGTAGGATTATGGTATTCTAGATACTCAACATTAAATTTGATTGCTTATTCTGATTCTGATTATGCTGGATATAAGCTAGATAGAAAAAGTACAAGTGGTGCATGTCAATTTTTAAAGTAACTTAATCTCATGGTTTAGCAAAAAGCAAAATTCGGTTGCATTATCTACTGAAGCAGAATATGTTGTAGCTAGAAGTTGATGTGCTCAAATCCTTTGAATTAATCGAAAACTTGAAGACTATGGCATAACACTTGATAAAACTCCTATTAGATGTGATAACACAAGTACAATCAATTTAACTAAAAATCCTATACAACATTCAAGAACTAAACATATTGAAATTAAATATCATTTTATTAGAGAACATATAACTAATGGTGATATTTGTCTTGATTATGTTTGTACTGATGAACAATTAGCTGACATATTTACAAAACCCCTTAGTGAAGAAAGATTTTGCTATCTTAGAGGTGAATTAGGAATTTGTGATCCTTTAGAATAATCTAAACCTCCAAGGATCGATTATCTAGATTTCAATCATTTTTCTTGAAAATTTTTCTCATGATTCTAAGGAAAACTTATCTAGAAACATGAATTCCTTGATTTACTCAAATTTTGATAACCTTTTTGACAAGTTTCGGATCATTTGAAACTTTTAATTTTTCACTGAAACTTTGTTGGAGTCGACATCACAGTTGGTGGAGTCGATACCTATTCATATTGCTCTGTCTATGTTTCTGGGAGTCGACACCTGGCTTTGCGGAGCTGACTCCATTTCAAGCGCTGACTGTTTTAACGAGTTGAAGTCGACCCCTCGCTTTGTGGGAGTCAACACCTGGTGGACCCAATTTGATTATATTAGGGCAGAGTCGACACATCTCATTTTCTAATTTCTTCATATCATCTCCAAACTCTTCCCCACATCACTCAAACCTTCAAATCCTTCAAATCTACAATCCCCTTGCTTCCAATGGCACCAAAACGCCGTGGATCATCATTTGGAGTGCCCATTATAACCGGGAGAAGGACTGCGAGGCATCCGGCTCGCCAACCATCACCCAGTTCGTCCTCAACCTCCTCTTCTTCAACCCAAAGTGTGAATCCCTCTACTTCCTTCCGTCAAGTTGATTTATTAGCAGGAAAGATCATTACAACTGGTAGAAAAGTAGATTTCAACTTTTTGACTCAAAGGGTTTTTTATTAGGGAGACAGTTAAAGGAAATTGGTTGGGAACAATTTTGCTCAATGGATATTCTAACTTATCCAAGTCTAGTAAAAGAGTCTTATAACAATTTATCTAGAGGAGATGGTGGGCTTGTTAGCTCAGTCAGAGGTATAAGAATCCATTTGATAGCGGAAATCTTGAGGAATTTATTGGAAATTCCTGCTATTGGTTTGATAGCAAGCGCACATAGTGAGAGGGGTGTAGCACTTTCTAGACTACTTGGCAGAGAGATGACTGATTTTAAGGAAGTATGTGCTAATCAACTACCCCTAGAGCTTAGATTGCTTCATAACATTTGTAGTCGGATCTTGTTTCGCAAGACCGGCAGGTTTGATTATGTCTCGGAGCGAGACGTTGTAGTTATGGATAGTGTGATTACGGGACTGCCTCTTAACTTACCAGGGATGATAATCGGATATATGGCAGAGGCATACAGCAGGAAGAGAGCTACACTTCCTTATGGCATGGTTTTGACGAAAGTTTTTCAAAGCCAAGGAGTTAGAATTCTGGAAAATGAACCCTTAAAGAGACTTTGGCACACTTACTACTACAATTCTGCTACTTTGCACGGATGGGTTTTAAGAAGGTGAATGGTATTTGGTTAAGAAAAGGTCAGGATGAGTTGAGAGCCACTGGAGCCGACTCTGTGGTCCATGGACCTTCTGAGGTAGGACCCTCAGTTAGGCATCACTCGCCTCCACCGAGTTGTTCAGTACCCCCGAGGCACCCCCAGCGACTTCAGCACCTGCACCTACAGTTGTACCTGATTCTGCACCTTCTTACAGTTCTGCTGGCTTTTCTGCTATCCAATTAGAGCAACTTAAAGGACTGTTTGTTAATCATAAAGAAGAGATGAAGACTGAGATAGACAATAGTCTTATGAGCTTGAGAGAGTTATTATATTCCTTAGATGAAAGAGTAAGCAAGATTGAGGCCTCCCTTGGTTCTTCTTTAGAATCTTTAAGGAATGATCTCAAGAATATATTTGAGGAACTTAAAGAATTTGGAGGAGATTCCGAGACTTATTCTAGATGCAATGCAGAGCTTCAAGAGAAAATTATAACTGCATCTGCATTCTTTGATAGAAGACTGAATGAATTTATTAGAACTCAAAGTGAAGGAATAAGCAAATTTGTGGAAGATTTGCAAAGAGTTCTTAGAAATCATTAAATTTTGTATTTTGATTATGTTGTAATGAAAGTTTGCTTTTGATGTACTAAAGTTTAGTTAAATCTTCTGATGTTATTAAAAGTTGATGTTTAAGTTTAATATGTTTTGATGTAATTAAAGTAACTTTTTGTTCAATGATGTATGAAAGCACTAATAATGTAATGTTTTGATACGTTAATGAAAATCATATTTACTAAAGTTGAACTTTGTTATTGAGTGACTTGAATTAAATTTTGATTCACTTAATCTTTAATGCATTGATCTTAATCATATTTGCATCTTCCTAACCTTTTTGTTGATTACAAAAAAGGGGAGAAGTAAATGATACTTGTATATGCATAAAAGTTATAATTGAATGTAAAAGGGGGAGAAAAGATAATTACATATATACATTGAATAAATCTCATTAGTTAATTGGTATCAAGCATTGAATGGACTTAATTGCATGAGATTTAATGATAAGAAGAAAAGATGTTAATTTGGGTATCATAGGGGGAGCTACCTTATTCAGGGAGAGCTTAACTATGAAAACTTTTATATGTGTTAAAATTTTCATTGATTAATTAAGCATATACTCAATATTTTTGTCATCATCAAAAAGCGGAAGATTGTTGACACAATTATTGATTTTGATGATTAACAAAAGCCATGAGTATATTCCTTATGTTTCTGATAAATTTGATAAGTATTTCAGGAATTAAGATTGGTTATTCATCAATATGTTACTTAGAAAATCAGTTTCAAGTTGAATTTAAATGGAATTTATGAGATTTCAGAACTTGGAGCTGACACCCTATGTCCTCAGAGTCAACACCTGAGAGTATCAGAATAGTGTTGATTTTTGGCACGGTTCGGAGCCGACACCTAAATTCCTGGAGCCGATACATGAAAAATTAGAGTCGACACCTGCAGAGTGTGGAGCCGACCCCAGACCAGTTACAGAGAGTGATTTATTTGGACACTGGCGGAGCCGACACCTTCAGAAAGTTAGAGTCAACCCCAGATCTCACCGAGCCGACACTTCAAAATCTCGAAGCCGACACCTTGACGAATCATTTTTTACTATTTTTGAACATCCAATCTGGAGCCGACACCTGAAGACCTGGAGTCGACCCCTCTACGTCAGAAATGGAATTTCAAGTTTTCAATGGATATATTTTCTTACCTAACCTCTAACGGATCTATTTTCTTTTGGTAAGGATCATCCAAGGATATCTCCAATGGCTATTTCTCACCTACTCGTGGATTGGAATGTATATAAAAAAGGATTGAGCCATTTGAAAAAAAAAGGAGAGAAGATAACGGAAAAACAGCGAAACAGAAAGAAAGGAAGAGAAATCGAAAATCTCACTTCAAGAAATCTTTTGAGCCAAAGCCTATTCACTATTGAAAGTTAGAAGAGGAATCCAAAAGCGCCAAAAGAGATATTTCAAAGGATTTCCTCAATTTTGAAATAGAAGGACAAAAGCCCTAAAATCTTCAGCTGTTTCTTTACCAAAATCTCTTCAAGTGCTCTACTTCCATTCAATTCAAAAGAAAAGAAGAAGAGAAGAAAAGAAGAAAAGCTCATGCCCTACATTGCTTCAGAAATCAGGCTTTTCTATTTTATTTACTTATATTGCTCATTTGCTCAATTAAGGAGCTGTTATTGTCATAAATTCTTAATTAATTTATAGTTTGTCTAATTCAATCAGGGAATGGAATTAGTGGAGGTAGTATACCTCAGGATAGGATAAGGATAGCTTGTGGTTAAGTTTTATGCTGGTGAGCTTGTGAAAACCAGCTGGGTTCAATGTGACCCCGGAAAACAACAAGTTAGAGTTGTGAGCTTATAAAATAACTCGGCTGTAATCAAATGGATTATAGTGTGGACCCAAGTGCTGCTTGGGAGTGGACGTAGGTGTTGGATACATAGAACTACTATAAAATCTTTGTGTTTGTCGTACTTTGTCTCTTTCTCTCTATCTCATTTATTTGTGCTTAGCATTTATCTATACATTGCACTCAAGCACTTTCATATCAAAGCACATAGTTTTAAAGTATTAAAATTTTTTAAGAACCCAATTCACCCCTCCCTCTTGGGTTGCCATCTGGGCCAACAAAAAGGTAACAAAAGATTTTTTATGTTAGTAAATGTATTTGTCCAGCTACTTGACACGTTTTTGTCTCATAATGTTTGGGGGGCTGCCTTGTGGACAACTTAGACATAATATAGTATTAACTAATGGACAACTCAACTTTTTTACGGGGCAAATTTTATTAATGTAGATCTACTTGTAGTAGTTAAAGTTGTTCACATCAAGTTAGTGATACTTTGGATCACGAAAGAGAATGTTAGGTTCAAGATTACGTAACTAAACCAAAATGTAGGGTTGTTTTTGAACACTCCTTTGGATGGATCATGAAAGAGAATGTTAGGTTCAAGATTACGTAACTAAACCAAAATGTAGGGTTGTTTGTAGTTGTGGATTGATCCCCTTGTTCAAGATTACGTAACCGAACCAAAATGTAGGGTTGTTAGAAGTTGTGGATTGGTTCCTTTGTTTTTGAACACTCTTTAGATGGATGATATTTTGACTTCATATAGCTTTGTTCTTATATAGAATGAGCATCACATGGCTAATGGACCATTGCCTTGTATCCTTGAGGCAACGTTTGATTTAATAATAAAGTAGGCAATTAGGCAAAGTGGTTGGCATCAAATTATGTATAAATAAGGAACAATTACAGTAACTATCCTTGCTTTATAATTAATTATTGTACAAAAGAAAAGGCCATAAATTTATTATTGGAAAATAAAGCCATATGCCTCTTCCAATTTTCATCCACAAAAGCACAGACCATGGTCAACCAAGAGTTATTTTCACGCCAAACCAAAAAAAAAAAAGAATAAAAAGAAAAGAATAAAAGACATGTGGAACAACATAACTATTTCATATATGTATATCTATTTCTTTTCTTTTATTTTTTTTTAATTCTCAAGCTGAATGAGCTCTGGATTCTTAGATAGTATTTGATTCATAAAATGCTATTTCTGAATAAGTGTATATGATAGCATTTATTCAGGGAATAGCTAAAGGAGTAATCATCTTTTTTTAAATAATAGCTTTGCCATCAAGGAATAATTCTAGTTATTCTTAATATTCCTAAGAAATAAGTTCATGAGATAATCCATGTTAATCATGGGTTATCCTCTTTGATTAAACTTTTTCAGAACTATTTTTTTAGTTAAGGATAAAAAGGGATATCCAGAGATATCCCTTCTTATCCTTCATATCAAACACAGCTTTTGAAAAGTTTACCGCTAATGATCGTTGTTCTGCACCTAACCAAAAAGTCTAGTTTTTATTTTTTGTTTTTTTCACCCCTGGGCACATGGTGGTGAGCCTACCAATGTCCTTTTCTAATCATCCAATAAATATATGAATTTATTTGCTTCATCGTTGACAAAGCTCAACCACAAGAGCCAATCGCAATTATATCTAGCTCAAACCATCTTTCTGTTAACGGTGAAGGAATAGATCAGAAAAGCGATCGAGAGAATGGAGGATGAGGAAGGCAGAAGAAGCACATAATTTTAGTGCATGGCCTCTGCCATGGAGCATGGACTTGGTACAAGGTGGCGACGCAGCTGAGATCGGCCGGGCATCGGGTGACGGTGCCGGACCTCGCGGCTTCGGCATCGATGAGAGGAGGCTGGACGAGGTGGCCACGTTTGCTGACTACACGAGGCCGCTGCTGGACATCCTGGCCTCTCTCCCACAAGGCGAGAGGGTCATCCTCGTTGGCCACAGCTTCGGTGGACTGAGCCTAGCTCTGGCCATGGACATGTTCCCAAAGAAAATAGCTGCGGCCATCTTCGTCGCGGCGTTTCTGCCGGACTCCACCCACCAGCCTTCCTATGTCATCGACAAGGTGCAGGTGCGTAGTCTTCTCTTTTCCTCCGTTCTTGTCAAGGACACAACTTGGGTTGTGTGCCGGCGTTGCAAATCTACCCACCCTTCTTGCTTTTTTTTATTTTTATTTTTTTTCAAACCACCTCAGCTTCCATTTGACTCACGGGATAATCTGTTAGATATTTTATCTAAATTTTGGTAAAGATCATCACCATCAAGTCCAAAAATTATTCATATTTAATCATCAAGAATCCATGATCGATAAACGGAAGCATACCTTAAATCCATATTGCTTGATTACTCTCTAGAATCCTACGATTGGCCTTCCAGATCGTACTCTCAAAAAGTCCTTTAGAATTTTCTTTAGGCTATTCTTTTTGATGATGAGATTTAGAGAAGAAGGTTGTACGTGTGATCCAGGAACCATAACCACTATATATGTTATCTTTTGGTATTCTTATTTTAGCACATAATAAAAATAGAAATAACCCCTTACGTCTCTATACATTAAAGGGCCACACCCAATCAGATATATTAAAGCCCAAATCACTGAAATCTTAGCTGATCACTTTTAATTGGGCTTTACGTTATTTGACAGTCCACAATAATTATTATTTCACATATAAGCCTGAAATAAAAATCCAACATAATCTTGAAAAAAAAAGAGAGAGGAAAGAATAAAGATAGAATCATAATGGCCACAAAAAAATCCAACATAATCTTGAAAAAAAGAGAGGAAAGAATAAAGATAGAATCATAATGGCCACACTGAGCACTGCATCTAAATTTCATTTTCGAACCTTTATATATTAAGCTCATCTTCATGAAGATGATTAAATATTACAAATATCACAAAACTAGATCCAACCAGAGCCTTCTACGGATCACTCCAAGATGATCTGCAAGGCTTTCAGAACCGATCAAAATAGCATTTCCTCACGGCTGTTCTTTAAATAATAATACCAATAATAAAATAATTAAAAACAAAATAATATATATAACATAAATTGTCTTTAGCGTAAAAATAATTGTTTGCGTGAAAAGCCTATCCATATGTAGACTTCTCACGCTACCATCGATGGTCAAATATTAAGGGTGCGGTCTATACCCACTTGCCGACCTTCTTGCAAGCTCTGAAAGTCAAAAGATTCTTTCATTGATGCTTGGAAGTTGGAAACAAATAAGAAATGGTCTTTTTTTTCTTAGCTTATTAGTTTATGGCCAAACTATAGTCAAGTTCCAATAAGACTTAATTATGTCCGCCGGCAACGTCCTTATATGGAGCAGTTGCCAATCATTGGAAACTAGTGTCCTATTTATGACAGAAGCCATGAATCTTTGACTTTTAAATTATAAAAATATTCAGGGAAGGAGGGAAGTTTTATTTCTTCATTGAGATTGAGATTGAGGATAGCAAGGCCCAGGACGGCTGTTGCCCGTCTCCGTTCCATTAGCGAAAACTTTTTCGTTCTCATCCTATTAAATCATTATAGTTAATGAAACGAAAACAAAATATTTGATTGAATAAATAAATACTTAATAGGTACACTTTTAAGCGTTTATATAAAAAAATAAAATTATTTTATTAATTTTTTTAAAAATATTAATGAAAAATTTTAGCTTTGATGTTCAGTGGTTGCATGAATAAAAAGAACAGAAAATTTAAAACATCTTTTACTATATTTTTTAGTATATATTTTTATTTATTTCAATTTTTAATATATTAATATATTAATTTAAATATATTATATTAAAGCTAACGAAAATAAAAATGGATAAATTGGAACGGGGTAAATAATACCGTTCTGATCGTTTATCCGTTTAGCCATTAATGATCATTTATCTGTTAAACCGTTTAGACCGAATATTCTTTGATCCGTTAGAAATGATATCGATCGGATAGATGGTCAAACAAAAAAATTTATCATTCGATAAAAATAAAAAGTTGATGGATGATCGATGGGATTCCACTTCAGTGATTTCGGTTTGTTGAGACTGTTATTTAATTGTCTGTGCAATCTTTCTATTATGATTTTATTGAAAGCATATTGATTTAATTGTGTCTTTCTAATAAAAAAAAGTACACCTAAGAATATCTAGATTAAAAAAAATTTGATTGCAAAAACTTTTATTATTACAATAATAGAGATGAAAACTATAACTGGCAATAATTTAGACTTAGGCTTACATATTTTTTTTTTTTCCTGATTGCATGCCATTCTCCGACTTAATCACTTGGGCGAAGATGCGTCAAACATCTCCGCATGTCCCGTAGGATTGAACACAGAATTTGTTAGATCTATCTAAAATTTCTGAATTCATTGGTACAAGCCATCAATAATATTGATAGGATAATAGCAAATAAACCAGTAACTCTCAATTTACAATAGCTTATCGAACCATAACATCATTAGCTCCATAATAATAAATCAAAATATAATATAATAAAATTGTTTTATCAACTACCAGCCTAAACTGAAGAATAAGAAAGATGTAAATATGTTTAACTTTCCAGTATACATTCCAAAGCTCAAGTCATTTCTCGACATTTGAAGAAGAAATAAGAAAAGAAATAATGAGTTATAGTTTAGTAAGTAATATCTATCTCTAGTTGAATCCAGCATATCAATTGTAAATATATAGTACAATATATATATATATCATGAAGTAACATATCAGAATCTATAGTACAATCCCTTAAACAACCACTTTTACCAAATATATATATACGTTCAATTTTTACCTACTTTAAATGTAACGCTTCTAATTCTTAATCAGAGTAAGTATAAAACACTTCTAAAAATAAGATAATTCGGTAAAAATAAGACTCCTATATATATATATATAAGTCTCCTATATAGACTAGGAAGAAAATAATATTCCTAACAAGATCATAATATTTTTTTTTTTTTACAAGCCAAAACTTTCTTATTTTTGCTTTTTACTCCTGCATCATAATCCTAAGGGACTATTTTTTCAATAAATAGCAAGATCAATTTTAGTTCTCAAAATTCTCTTAATTATCTAATCCATGGCATATTATGCGTGGTAGGAATTTAGTAATAGAATTATAAGTAATAAGATATTAGTGATTTTGAGGCATACATCCACCAAAGACACCTTCAAATAATCGGAGGGCAAACATCCGTCTTGTGACCTCCTTGAAGTGCATCTAAAGAATGGTCTTGTTTTAACCACCTTATTTTTCATGGCATTCCAAAACTGAATGCGTGCATATCCACACATATATATAGGACTAAACATTCTTTTCGCCATGTTATTCCATGATCTAACATACTTTAGTGGTGAACGAAGCATGCTGAGTCATCATGGCCGATGGACAATCAGATAATCAAAGGCCAAGACAAACGTCCCACTTCCATCTTGTTTGGCCCTCAGTTTATGGCATCCAGACTCTACCAACTTTGTTCGCTTGAGGTACATATATGACTGCATGCATCCCCTTTCCACTATGAAATATGCCAAGAGATCATGACAACCAATGTTTGATCTATCTATGTTCATCCTTGTTAGGATCTTGAACTAGGCAAAGCATTAGTCAGGGTTGGTTCATTGTTTCAAGAAGATCTATCGAGCACACCACCATTTTGTAAGGGCCAATATGGATCGGTTGATACAATCTACATCATATGTCAGCAAGATGCAGCAATTGCAGAGGATTTTCAACATTGGATGATTAAGAACAACCCAGTAAAAGAGGTGAAAGTTATTGAGGGGGCAGACCATATGGTGATGCTATCAAGGCCAAAGGAGCTATGCCAATATCTCTTGGACATTGCCAATACCTATGCTTGATTGAACATGTTATTTCTGGCTTGGTTCCTTCTTCCAACTGCCATTGTTGCTCTTTTATCTTGTTTGTGTTACTGTTTTGCTATTGTTTGATTTCCATGTTCTAGTTTACCTTGCTATAGAACATTATAACTAATAAGCAAGGGTCCTTTGTTGATGAGAGAAGTGGCTTCAACTATATCAAATAGTGGCAGTAGTTGTGAATTATTGCAAAAGTAGTGAGTCTCTCTTTCTCCGTTATCTAACACTACAATAATTTTTAGAAGAGGCGACACTAAAAAAGTTATTTTCTGATGCTTTTTAACATTGAAAAATAGCATTTCGATAATTCTTAAAGCATCAGAAAACGAGAAGTGGAGACAAATTTTTTGATGCTTTTAAAAAGCATCGGGAGTGCCGATGCTTTAAAGCGTCGGTATATTTATATTTTGCCGATGCTTTAAAAGCATCAGCATATTTACATTTTACCGATGCTTTAAAGCGTCAGCAACTAAAATGGTGCCGAGCGGCAAAGTTATATTCTTGTAATCATTTATTTGATACGTTTATTTTTTGATTCAATTAGAAGATTGAATCAGGTGAGGCAGTTGGCCTTGGACAAGCTAAGATTAGCTTGAGATAGGTTGTGTGCTGGTGAACCTGTAAAAACCGACTGGGTTCGTTGTGATCCCATTGTAAAACAATAAGTTTGGGTTCATTGTGATCCCGTTGTAAAACAACAAGTTTGGGTTGTGATCTTGTAAAACAACTCGGCTGTAATAAGGGTGATTATAGTGTATGTCCAAGAGTTGCTTGGGAGTGGATGTAGGTGTAGCTAACACCGAACCACTATAAATCCTTTGTGTTTGTCGTGCTTATTTCTTCTTCCCTTCACTCTATTTTATATTGTGCTTTGCATTCTTAACATCACACTCACTACACTCTCTTGGTGTGCTTTCACCTTGGAAAATTAATTTTAATTATCAAATTTTTAAGAACCCAATTCACCCTTCCCTCTTGGGTTGCCATCTGGGCCAACAAAAAGAGAATTACAGAATCTACCCCTCATTACTCGCAGCCTCTTAGAAGTACCGCCCATCCCTCAGGAAATCATGTCCATCGTCTTCTCAAATAGAGCATTATCGATGCCAGCCTGGGCAGTTGGGGGCGCTAACAGACCCGATGCAGCTGGGTTCCTCCTCTGGATGAACGTCCCTAGGTGGTCACACTGGATGAGGTTCTCAATCGCCTTCTTCAGTTGGTGGCAGTCTTCTGTGTCCTGACCATGGTCCCAATAGAAGCGGCAGTAGAGGTTTTTGTTACGGGGTGCTCCTAGCTTCAAGGGAGGAGGGCGCTGAAGATACGACTCGCCCTTGATTTCCATCAGGATGTGGGATATCGGGATGAGCAGAAGGATAAAGGGCCCCTCTCTGGGGGCAAGGCGCTGAAGATAGCGGGAGTACCAGGCGCGTGCAGCCTTCCGAAAGATGGAAGGAAAGGCGATGCAGAGGAGGGAGTCAGTCGCCCCCTGGACCTGTATGAGGACCTTGTAGCTCTTTAGATGGTCTACGGGGTCAATGGTGCCATCGTAGGGGTCCAGCTGGGGCAGGCGGAACCGGTTTGAAATCAACTCCTGCATAATACGGCAAGAGAATGGGAGGTGGCTATTATAGTCCGCCTTCAGTGGGATGGTGATTCTGTGGCTGAGCTCCTCCATCCGCTGGTTATACTCATTTAACCGTCGCTCGGCCCGGCGAGCGATCCGACCATCAAAGGACTCCTCCCGCAAATATCTCGAAGACGGGGAAGGGTGGCACCGAGGATGATGTCCCCGCTCGGTCTCCTTCCCATGCCGCTGCTTGGGGGAAGTGCTAGCATGGCGGAAGGGAGACCGGGGCCTCTTGGAGGCCTCTCGGCGATGATGCCTGGGCAAGGCACGATGGCGGTGGGTCTCCCACTGAGGGGATCTCCCATGGGTGGACTGTTGACTGGGTTGAACCATCCCTGCGCCCGGTGAGGGTGGCCTTAGGTGCTGCTGCACGGCCGCTGGCTGTTGTTGCAGCTCCTGGACCGCTGCCACATGTGATTGGACTTGCATGGTAAGGGCGGTGATTCGATCGTCCTGAGGTGGTGGCGATGGCTGTGCAGGAACATTAGCTTGGGAAGCTGGGAGACTAGTCTCTAGTTGCTCTTCTCCCTACCGATGCCCTCCAGCATGGCTGGTGAAAATCTTCTGGGCGCACGTCACTACCATCTTCTTGTTTGCTCAGGGGAAGGGAAGTCTATAGCTGGCTAGTTCGAAGCTTTCTACTTCTCCGCCCCCTTTCCTGGCATGCCAATCTATTGCCGCCAAGTCACGTTCCTCGAACGTCGGGTAACAGAGTGGATCCAAAGGATGGTGAGAACAGTTCGGGAATCTCCTAATTCATTCTCCTCGACAAGATTCCTGCAAGAAAGTCCTTGGGGACTGGTTGCACTAGTGGGGACCCTCCGACACTCAAGTGAGCAACTTGAGAAACAGTGATGAATAGTGGACTAAAAGACTTTAGCCCGCAAAACATAGAGTTCATATCTCTTCTCTTATTATGAGTGATGGTTCTTATACCTATCCAAAAGTCCCTTTTACCCACTTTTGGAAGGTTGTTGATTTCAAGATGTTATTGTCTGGTAGCGGACAACGGCAAGGTTGACAGGGACAGGCTGCAACCATCCCTGAGTTTGTCAGGGATAGCCCTGCCTGTCAGCTTCCTGCCAAGTGCGGCGTAACATGTGGTAGGTGGGCTAGGTCACGTCAGGCATGCACCATAACTGGTAGTAGCCACGTGCAGTCACAGACGGTTAGTGGACCACGTCATGGTTGCAGGTGGTTGGTTGGCCATGTTGCAGTTGCAGATGATCCGAGGCCGAGGGAAACCCTGGAGTTTGAGGTCGAAGGGGACCTTGGGGTTCGAGGCCAAGGGGGACCCTGGAGTCCAAGGCCGAGGGGGCCCTGGAATCTGAGGCCAAGAGGACCCCTGGAGTCCGAGGCCGAGGTTCTATCAATCGCCCTATCTGTTAGCCCTAATGTGACTTTATCAGCCACATCAGTTATGATATATATATCCCATAACCACTACTAAATGGCATTCGTTATTGGATAGTTATTGTATTATAATAATTTTATATGAAAATTTTATAGTTATCATTATTTAACATCAACATTATTTATCTATATAATCTGATACCATTTCAAAAATTAAAATATTTCAATAATTAATACAATAATTTATTTATTCAGTAAATAGTTTAGAAAAAATAATTGTATTGGTTCAATAATGATCGAGCAATGAAACACATTATTTATTTTATTTTTTCTCTATGGATGTATGTATGTATGTAAAATATTATTATTATTGTTGTTATTATATTTAAGCTCGGAAGGGGACTAATGGTCACTTTTATATCTTTATCCACATCATAGTAACTGTAGCCTACCCTAATTGAACTTCACTTCTTAATCAAATTGAATCTTTTTTTTTTTTTTGGTACAGACGGGCGATCATACAAGTCTGGTGTGAGTTAACCCAGATACATCAGAATATAAAATTTTTAATAAAACAGGAGGGCAGGGGTCATCTCTACTCCATATCCTATAGCCCACATGCTGAGCCACAGCAGCCGCCGTGCAGTCCGCCGCCGAATTGGCTTCACGAAAAACATGACGAATCTGGGCAGTATCCATTTCCTGAAGCATAGACCATATATCCCGAGAATCAGATTAGAGGAGATAAAGTTTGAGAAGCATAAGAAATACCTGCCCAAGCAGCATAAAGCTTGGACATAGGTATAGAAGAATCCAGGGAGCCAAATCCTTCAGCCGCCAGCATATCACCCTGAGGCCCACGGATAATGAAGGCCGAACCAGCCAATCTACCACGGACACTCCCATCAAAGTTGATTTTGACAAACCCTAGAGGAGGGGGCTCCCAGGAAATGAAAACCGTACGACTATTCGCTGTCGAAACAGCAGGAGAACCCCAGAGGCCAGAGATATCATAACCAACCGATAGAGTAGCACAGGCACAATCAGCGGATAAGGATCTGATCTTCCTCACCAGCTGCTGAGGAGATATAAAGTCCTTAGAAAATATGATCTGGTTCCTAGATAACCAAATCTGGTAGGCCGTGGCCGCCCAAAGACCCCGAGTATGCTGAGAAGCCATTCGAAGATCCTGAAAAAAGAGAGGACGAGGGGAACCAAAAGCATCCACTCTATAAGCATAGCCCACCAGGTGCCATATCTGACTAGCTCTAGGACATATGAAGATCGCATGGTCTGTAGACTCATCCTTCAAAGCACACAGGGGGCAGGTCGGCTGGATAGAGACACCCCTACAAGAGAGCAGGGCATATGTCGAAAGGCAGTCCCAAAGAAGCTTCCATAGAAAGAGCTGAACCCTAGGAAGAGTGGGGAGCGACCATATCCAAGCAGCATCCTTCGTTACCTGGGGCTGAGGCCTGAAGATCTTCATCAAGTCCCTAAAAGGTGCCCTAGAGAGGGAGGATCGCTGCCATAGCCTAACATCAGCCGAGGGACTAGAGATAAGAGGAATGGATAAAATCCGCTGCGAGAGTTCCTTTCCAAACAGACTGGTCACCAAAGGGGTATGCTAGGAGGGGGGATCAAATGAGATTAAATCCTTAACCCTCAAATCGGTAGAAACATCAGTACTGAAAAATGAGGGCCATCGGGATAGAGAGAGCTTAGAAATCCAAGAATCCTGAATAGCATCAATAGAATGACCATCACCAATCATCCAAGAGGTATTCTTCATGATGGAGTCTCCAAACTGGCAGACCTCCTTCCAAAGGAAGAGCACCCCCGGGGCGGCATTATATACTCCCCAGCCTTCCAATCACCATATCTCGCCCGCATAACGGAGCTCCAAAGACATTGCGGCTCCAGGAGGAAACTAGAAGCATGTCTGGCTAATAAAGCTTAACGCCTTACCTTTAGGGATGGGATTCCCGAGACCTCCTTCTTGAATTGGCGTACATATAATGTCCCAAGATAAGAGATGAATACTGTGCCCGTCTTGCATAGATGCCCATAAGAAATCTCTAAAGCATCTCTCGATCCTCCTTAAGCAAGTAGTTGGGATAGCCACATTCGACAGCATATAGAGCGGAAGGGATGAAAGAACCGACCGGACAATGATAACCCTAGCCATCATAGATAAGCCAGTAACATGCCAACCATCGATATGCTGGCAGACCCGCCTCTCAAGATCTGCAAAGTCAGCACAACGAGGTCGTCTACCAGTCTTGGGGATCCCCAAATACATAAATCGATCGGTCTGAGTAGAGATTGCCAACCGATTGATGATAACCTCCCTGATGGATCTGGAAGTCTTCGGGCTGAAGCAGATAGAGGACTTTTGAAGGTTGACCTTTGACCTGAAGCCTGACAATAACACTGAATAATGGAATCAAAGGATGCCGCATTATCAATAGAGGCCTGACCCAGGAGGATACAGTCATCAGCAAACAAAAGATGAGAGATGGAAGGGCCCTCATCCCCCATCTTGAATAGGACAATTCTTGGTATTGCTGAGCCTGATGGAAAGCACGAGATAGATCATCCACAGCCAATATGAACAAGAGGGGGGATAAAGGGCACCCTTGGCATAATCTCACAGAGGAATGGAAGAACTCAGTCAGTCCCCCATTGATGATTAGAGAGAAAGAAGGCCTATGGATACAAACCATCACCCACTCAATAAATGTCTCATCAAAACCGAACTCCTGAAGGGAATGATACAAGAAGGTCCAGCTCAATCTGTCATAAGCTCTCTCCATATCAAGCTTGACAGCCATAAGGCAACTTCTAGCAAGGGATTTATGGAGATCATGCATAAACTCCTGAGTGATGAGAACATTGTCTGAAATAGACCGTCCTCTGATAAACGCCTCTTGTTCCTCTGAAATGTGATGGGGAATCACTGCCCGGAGGCGACTGGTTAAGAGACGGGCACAAATCTTGTACAAAGTAGTACATAGACTGATAGGCCTAAAATACTAAGGAAGAGAAGCATCCGAGCGCTTGGGAACAAGAGTAATATGAGTTCTATTCCAATCCTCAGGAATGTTCTTAGATTGGAAAACAAATTGTATAGCCTGAACCACCTCCTGCCCGATAATATCCCAGTAGTAACGGAAAAAGAAAGGTGGAAATCCATTCAGCCCCGGGGCCTTATCTGGACCGAGCTCCCAAACGGCCTGGCGAACCTCCTCCGCATAAATAGGCCTGACAAGTCTGGCATTATCTGAAGAGGACACCTTCTTGGAATCAGATACTGGAATAACCGGAGCTCCATCACCACTAGAATCAGACCATCTAGACTGGAAGAAATGGAGAAGCTGGGACCAGATAGAATGAATATCCTCTTGATAATTCCCCTCAGCATCAGCTAACCTCTGAATCTTGTTAGCTGCTCGCCGCTTCAGAGTAGCCTAATGGAAGAACCTGGTATTACGGTCCCCTTCCTTGATCCACTGAACTCTGGATCTCTGCCTCCAATATAACTCCTGCTAGCGAAGAAGGGAATGATGCCGAGCAAGGTTCTCCCGCAATAAGGAGAGATCAGAATCCAACAGAAAACCATCCTGGTCCTCCTTCGACTGAAGGCCACATATAACAGCTTCAGCCTGCTCAACTTGCCTGACTAGATCCCCGACCTTCAGTCTGTTCCATCTAGAAAGTCTACGTCTGGCCAACATAAGACGGCGAGATAACCTATAGGTAGCATGACCCCTGATAGGAAGATGCCAAATCTAAGAGATGATAGTCCGGGCAGCAGAATGGACCGTCTAGAATCGTTCGAATTTGAACTGTTTCTCTGCTGTAAATCAGCCTCCAAGGAAATCAAAATAGGACAATGATCCGAGGCGATCCTGGGGAGGTGAGTAACAGAGACAGCATGGTACATATGGAGCCATTGAGCAGTGGCTAAAGCTCTATCAATTCTCTCCCATACCCGTGCCATCCCCTTCCGGTTATTACACCAAGTAAATTGGGGCCCCAAGTACCCCAGATCCATCAGCCCAGAAGACCTGATAAATGACATGAATTCAGTAATATCAGCAGAGCTGGTGACTCTTCTACCCCCTCTCTTCCCACTGGCCTCGGTAATACAATTGAAGTCACCAACAATGATAGAAGGAATCCCTTGAGTGATAGAAGGAATCCCTTGAGCAAGAAGGGAAGTCAGCTTAGCCCAAAGAGTCTGCCTCTCTCGGTAGTCCGTACTGGCATAGACTACCGATAGCAACCAGGGGATAGAAGTCCCTTCAGAAACAACAAGGCCAATCTGCTGATTACAATGATGAAATGCATCAATCGTGACAGCAGAGTCACGCCAAATAGCCAAAATGCCTCCAGACAGACCCTCAGCCTCAACCGCATAAGAAGACCAGGACCGGGCAATCTGCCTCCGAAACCACACCAAACTATCTCCGGACAACCTGGTTTCTAACAGGACACATATATCAAAATTATGAAGCTATATCAATCTACCAAAAGAGGAACGGAATGAGGGCTTATTAGCACCTCTAACATTCCAAATTAGGATCTTCATATTATTGTTTGGAGGTAGTTGGGAACGCCACCTGGTCCTCTAACATCAAAGTATCCGAATGGTGCCCTACGGACCCCGATCCATCCACATCATTTTGAATTGAGCAATCTTGCAGGACCTCTGAGTCAGCAACAATATTAGATGACCCCTGGCCCAAAAGCACTGCAGAAGGTGGCTCACTCACACGGTCTACAGGACTCTCTGAGATGACCATCACCTCCTCCCGACTTGATACCTGGCCACAAGAGGGCAGGGGCAATCCATGTGAAGAAGGAATGAAATCCACTATACATTTGTCCATTTTGCCCTTGCCTTTCCCTTTTCGCTTATCCAGTTTGGGGATAGACCTGGGAGGCAAGCAATCAGCTGGTCTCGCCCACTTGAGGGGGCCCGAGACCATAACACAATTCTCCTCATGGCCAACATCATTGGAAACCAAATCCAAAGATGCAAATGGATTATCAGTAACCAAAGATTGGGGCTTCACATATTCAGAGGATCCAATCAGTTTAGCCTGCAATTTCTCCTTTTCAGCCTTCTTAAAACCGGCACAACCTTGGAAAACCGGCACGGCCACCAGAGGGGAAGAATCCATCTCCCCTTCCTCCGAAACCATCACATTCTTTCCTTGTTCTGGGCCCTTCAAGCCAACAGCCACCTGGAGACTTGGCTCGGCCACAGAAACATCACCAAACTTCTCTCCAACCAGTGCTTGCTGGATTGAAACAAACTTCACAGAACCAGGGGGGCGGCGACGACTCAGCTTCGACGGAGCCTTCCAACCCTCCTTCTGGCTCAAATCCGTTGCAATCGGCTGAGGGAATGAACTGGGAACAGAGGCATTAGAAGAAGGCTTGCCCATTGAAGAAGCTGGCTTACCCGGTGGAGCAACAGGAGACCTTCGTTGACGAACCGCTGCCATCCACGGCCCAAAGACGAAGCTGCCGACTGCATCATCTTTCTCCGCCATGGCCTCCTCCGTGCAAGGACCATCCAAATGCAAGGATCTGTATTTCGAACAGAATCCTTCGAAAGCCTCAAAGGTAAATTGCTACCAGAAGGGTCCCCAAAGCCCCTGGACCCTGGTCCCAGGCCGGAGAGGGCAGCGAAGATCGACTCTGACCACCACTCTGGCGTAACCTCCCCTGTTCTTGGCCAAAGTCGTAGCGTCCGCACAGAAGAAGGACCCTGCTTGCTCCGAGATTGCTCTGAGAGTGTCCACCTTCCAGAACTCCATAGAAAGGTTGGGCAACCTCATCCAAACCAGCGCCGATGAAATGGAATTCTTGGCCAAAAAGAATTTCGGATGCCAGGCTTCAGTCGCTATTATCTGTCCATTGATCACCCATGGCCGATTGAGGACCATTTCACAGGCCACCGGATCTTCAAAACGGAAGATGCAGCAGCGAAACGCCAAAGAAACATGGATGATAGCTCCACAAATCCCAGCGCGTCTGAATTCCCAGATGTAAGCTTCGATCGGCACCCACTTGATGAACGAATGGGCCAGAACAGCACAATGCTGCCACCCCACCATCTCCTCTTGCAGCTCCGACTCCAGAATCCGCACGACCTCTGAAAATCTAGCCTCCAAGCTCGCCACCTCCGTCGGAGAGGGGGACAAGGAAACCCAGGCAAACCCATTCTCCGAAACCCGACTCCTGGACGTCCGATCCGCCATACTCCCATCAGAAGCCATAGAGAGACAGAGGGAGGGGGGACGGAGGTCGAGCTAGAAGCACAAAGCAAGGCGAAGAAGATCGCCGGAGATCAGGGAGGAAGAAAGCCGGTTCCCGAATCTTAAAGCACAACAGCTGAAAGTGCCGGAGAGCAGCTCACACAAAATTTAAAGCATTGGACAAGAGAGAGTTAACATAATCTTCAAATTGAATCTTTCACCTGGCAATAATGACACAGTTTGAACTAAAATTTGATAGTCTTGTTGTCATTACTATTTTAATTTTAAATAACGGCTTCGCTGTGTAGCCTTAGAGAAAATTCCATGATTGCTTTAGTCCTCCGTATGGTGTTAGCCGTTTCGGATGGTTGGTGCTGTAAATAATCAAAGGTTGAAGGATAAAATCGTCTATCTAATTAAACGACTATGATTTGAGCATTGTTTACCCCAAAATATTTTAAACAAGCTGCGTAGCAAAGCTCTAGACTCGGATGAATATTGGTAGTTGAAGATGTTGCAATGGCCAATAAGGGTCTAATTTTTCTTTTAATGGTGAAAAAGTATATTAATTAATATAAAACGATGCCTATATAGAAAATTAGATGTAGACTTATTCAATCACATGATTGTTTCTATTGGCCGCAATTTGCACACGAAAATGGTTGGGTAATGGGGATAACTGCTTTGTGTGATAAGCTATGTGATTAGGTGACTGAAAGTTATTGATATTTTGATATAGTGACTAAAATTACCTCAAACAATTATACATTGATGCTCAGGATAAGGAACAACTGTTGCCTAAACCCTTGAGATCGATGTCAAGACATCTTTGATAATTCTGTATTCCTAAGATGATTTTCTAATATTTCTTTTTTTCTAACCATTTCATCTGTGCAATTAGACTGCTGCTAGTATCATGACCAAAGTATTTACCCTTGTCTTTATCTAGTAGCGATATTATTTGGATTGATAGACCACCGATGAGCTATCATTTATTAATTTTCAATTGTTTAATCTTTTTGCATGTATGGTGAAAATTTATAATTGGTTAATTGTTTTAATGATTTGCCACCTATGGGATTAGGCCTCTATCAAACCTATCCAAAGCAGATCTCACCTTTGTCTTTTAGTTTTGGTAAAAAGAGATTTTTTATTGAAAGAAAAGATACACCGATTCATACCTTGATTGGCTATAAAGGCTCACTGTTGTCTCATTTTTGAGGAAGAGGCAGCCGTTTGATTTTTCTTATTGCATAATTAACAATTACCAATAACATCTTGAAGCATGAAGACCATGCATGCATTATCATTACATATTTGTTTTTATTTTTGGTAAACAAAGATTTTTTATTAAAAGAAAAGATACACCGATTCGTACCTTGGATGACTATAAAGGCTGACTGTTGTCTCTCATTTGATAAAAAGAGGCAGCCTTTTGATTTTTCTTCTTGCATAATCAACAATTATCAACAACAACTTGAAGCATGAAGACCACACATTTGGCTTTGATTTTCTTCGTGTTTGCAAGCATTTTTGCTAACATTCAATGTGAGTTTGAGGTTACTCTCTTAATGGGCACCACTCCCCCTTCTCTCCCTCTCTCTCTCTCTCTCTCTCTACTCACACACATATAACTCAATTGAACTCATCTAAGCCTTTTCCCAACTACTCACACACACACACACATATGAGAAAAAAAGGAAGAAAAAAAAGGGTCTTCAGCAACCCAAGCATGGTCATGCAATATTTCTGATCTTAACCATAGACATCAAGTGTTTTGAAATAATCTACTTCATTCTTGCATGCCTCTTTTCTTCCAATCAATTTGATTTTGAAGTTACTTTTCCTAGTTAGTGTTTTATCCTTCCAAAGAAAGAAGTAAAGGATGTCCCCAAAGTTGAAGAACAGAAAATACATGGCATGAGTGCAAACTAATACATTTGCTAAAGTTATTTTGCTGCAGTACAAGAGTTTGGATTGTACCTTTACTAGATTGATTGGATGACGGTAACACCCTTTCTTTTCTGAAAAAAAGGAAAAAGATAAAAAAACCAATTGCGTGATTCATTAGAAAATTGCAGTATTATCATAGTAAGTAAAAGAAAAAGGTTTATTTTTCTTTCTGCAGCTGTATTTTTTTTTTTTTTTTGTGGTATTGGACTCTTGTCAATAAGCTGATGTGGTTTCAAATTTTAATTATCTTGGACATCTTTTGTGCAGGTAGAGCCATAGAAAGGATGGATGCCGGAACTAAAATAGTGATTCCTTTATGCAAGTACGAGAAGGCTAATAACGGTCAAATGATGTACTGCTGTATAGGCGCCAATCTTTGTTATGATTCGCTGGTTGTTTGCAAACAAAACTGCAAAGATTGAAAACAAAACGCTGGCGCTGCCATGCACCCACCGCTGGCAGGCCTTCACCGCCCATGAGCTCAAAGATTGCAATAAATAATCTATGTATACGTATGCTCTGCATGCAGTTCTAAAAGCAATAAACATGATGAGCTAGATCATCTTGAACAACATGTATTGATCTCTTTCCATTCAGTCATCTCCCTCTCTTCCATGTTGATAGATCTTACGAAATCCGAAAGATTTTTTTCTATCTTTGATGGATCTTACTAGATCCTCAAGATTTTCTTACCATCGATGTGCGCTCTCGCTCTAACGCAAGGTCACTGTCATTACACGGCTATGGCAACATAAATCATAGAGTTTGATTTTTTTTTCTACATGAGCCATGCACATAAGATTACTAATGATATAGTTGATATATTAACAACAAATTTATTCTTATATACCTGGTCATAAGATTATATATATATATATATATATATATATAGATAATCTATAGTTGTCATGCCTTAGTCTCTAGGATTGATTTGGTAAGTGGCAACCCACTTGCACGCTAGGCATTCAAGGTGTCCAATAATAATAGAAGTAATAAACTAATAATTCAAAAGGTTAATACGTATAAACTTTTTAAAACAAGCATATCTTTACTGCAAACTTAGAAAACTTATGATTCCTGAAATATGTATAAGCTAGTTTCTAAAACATATCTTCACTTGTTAAATTTTACATGCCATCATGACTATCATGCCATCATCTCTAATTATTATTTTAAGTTTTTATATCATCTTATTACGAATACAACATGGTCATGAATTATGGTCTCATATATCCTTATGACAAGGCTAGAACACCAAATTTTATCCTATGGATGGAAGTGCATCCTCCACATATATATCCTATGAAGGTGATTTCAGTTATCATAGTAGCCTCATGGTGACATATTTTATCATTTTGTATTTATTTACATCTAATTAATCTATTATTTAATTAATCTTGTAGTTTCTTAGATAATGTTATGTATGTATGTGTATATATGTCATTAATATTTCTATTATTGTTATTGTTATTCTTATTAGTTATTATTATTTTTGGTTCAATAATAATATAAATTTTTGCTTTTATATTCTACTTATTTAAATTAATAATTTTTTGCATTAACTAATTATGCAAGAATTAAATAATTTAAAATTTTAATATTCTACTGCAGGTCACAAAGTAATAAAATCTAGCTATGCAGAATGATAATGAGGGAATAATGATTCATATTTCAATTAACAATACATATTTAAACATCAACAATTAATCAACAATTATATTTAAAATTAAAATTAAGTAATTAAATATATTATTAATTTATAATTAACCTACTTATCTTTTTTGCTAATCTACATATTAGGTCCAATTAATTTGGGTACCAATCACTTACATCATAATAATTTTATTATTATTATTATTATATTTTATTTTTTATTCTTACATTTGCAATAGTGAGAGCTAATATTAAATTCCTAAACAACTCACCTAGCCTAAGCTTGGACTCAACTTGGACTTGGTCAGGCTAAATTAGATATAGCCTAACAAACCTGGTTCATTAGCTAGCTAAATCAAGGTCTGCTTCAAATCAAATTGAACCGGTATTAGCTTAATTAAATTGAACCTGCTTAATTCAATGCCATGGATCTGAATTACCTTAGTTTGCGTCAACTCTATCGAAAATTGAAAGGATTCAGCTACAGACTGGTTCAAACTGATAAGGTTAGAATTATAGACATTGATATGGCTTTTACGTGAGAATGAACCTCCCAAACCAACTAATAGGAGCACACAAGGATTTTTATGTTAAGTAGGAGTGGTCAAATTGTTTGAGCCTGCGTACCATTAAAAGGTTTATATCTAAGTATATTATAAATTTTCAAGGAAAAAATTCATCGAAAATTTAAAATGCTTCTTAGAATTATCATTATCTACGGCACTACCGATCAATTAAAAAGAAAATCAAAAACATCTTAGAGCGTCTGTTAACTCTTTGTGTACGTGCCATTTCTCTGGGTGACGCAATATTCCACCAGAGAGAATCCTGCCTGTACTACATTGCAATTTTCATTACAACTGATGTTGCTCAAAGTGTTTTTTTTTTGGCTTTACTACTTGATATAACTCTCGTCCTATTAGAAATTTTGAAAGTCTTCCAAGGCATGACAACACCCTGTCCTTCAACTTACCCAAACGTGTCGCTCGATCGGTTCAATACTTAATATCAAGATGACAAGAACGTTTGGTAGTTTTCCTCACCTCTCTTCTTGATGCTTCTTATTACTTAAAATGGCTAAAGAAGCATCACCCATTGATAATTTTTCATAACACATCTCAAGCTATTGGATATAAAATAAGCAGTGTATTTACTTAGATAAAGTGTGCTACAAGATGAGACATTAAAGAGCATTAGTGGTACTTACACTAATTTCTAGTAAGCAAGCATTTATTTTTTCATGTTTCACTTATCAGGCAACTTGGATGACATGGTAACACACGTCTCATATATACATACTCAACTTAACTCAACTCAGCTCAACTCATCTAAGCCTTTTTTTCAACTACATAGAGTTGGCTATATGAATCTGCTTTTTTATTCAAGACAATGAATTTTTAGTAACCGATGAATTTTTAGTAACTTATGGGGTCTCCCTGTATACATACCAATTGTAAAAGCAAGATTTTCATACAATATCTTCATGAATCAATTGATGTCTTTTATCATACAAAATATTTTTTATTTATCAACTTATAATTTTATATTTTTGTTTCCACATAAATCCTAATTTTGTATTTAAAATAAATCTCTAATTAATTTGTCATTTTTGTTCTAAAAGGTAGATCATATGGGATGATGTGCAAATTACTTCTCCTTATTGGTCCAAAAATATGATATATGAGAAGTCTAGATATTATGAAAAAATATACTAGCTTTTGTGCAAATATTAATGCATTATGGTTAGATGTGTTTCCATGTGCAAGAAAATTTGCTAAGAGGAAAAGATCGTTATTTAAATGTATATATTATATCAAATATTTTTTTACTATTTTGTAATATTTAAGGTTTTTAGTAGGGGCCCTAATCACTGTAATAAATAACAGCTCAGGCAGTGCTTATCTTCATCATCAACTACCCACTCTTATAGTAGCGGAGGAAATAGTTCGTAAAAAATAAAAATATATGCCCAATATTTCATCCATGGCTTAAACCATCATTGAAAATAGTTGTTAAAAATATAATGTCATACTTTTTTTTGATAGATTGAAGAAAAAAGCTTTAACTCCGCCACCAAAGCCCGAATAAAGGAGAGGAATTACATTAGGTAGCTGACAGCCAGTGTAAAACTCTATCAGATCCTTTAAAAATAAACATACTAAATCAAACTATGCGAAAGGATAGGATATTTCCGTTAAGAAATGCATTGCATCTGCCTTCGGATGTTTCGAAAAAAAGGACGAGAGGGATCGTATCGACGCTCAAGTGCAGTGATAAGTGAGTAAAGGTTCTTGCACTACGGACGAGTACGGATAAAAAAGTTAGTTCATGATAGCCAGTTTAAGTAGTAAATTGGAACATAGGAATACTAACAGGTAAAGCTATGAAGATAGTTGACACTATGATTAGGAGAAAAGTAAATATAATATGCTTACAAGAAACTAAATGGATAGATAAAAAATTTTAAAAAATAGAGAATACAGGATATAAATTAATTATATTACACTTAAAAAAATAGAAATGGAGTATAAATAATTATATACATAAATTTAAGAAATATATTGTTAAGGTAACTTGAAAAGAAGACCGGATTATATCAATAAAACTTATAATTAAGAATAATATAATCAACATAATTAGTGCATATGCACCACAAGTAGGATTAGACCAACAAACTAAGATACAAATTTAAAAAGACATAGATGAAATAATGCAAGAAATACCATAAGAAGAAAAGATATGTATGGAAGAAGATTTTAATGGATATGTAGGAAAAATAGAGGAATTGATATGAAATGGTACATGGAGAATATGGATTTGGAGATAGGAATGAAGCATGTGTGAGCTTATTAGATTTTGCAGTAGCATATGATTTAACAATAGTAAATGCTTATTTTAAAAAGTGAGATGAACATTTGACAATATTTAAAAGTGAATCTAATAAAAGTCAAACAAACTTTTTCTTAACTAGAAAGATAGATAAAATAGCATGCAAAAACTGTAAAGTTATTTTAGGAGAAAGTTTAACTTCACAACATAGGATAATGGTAGTAAAAATATGGATAAAAATAAAATCTAGAGTAAAATATAAAATTATTAATTGAAAAATTAAATGGTTGAATTTGAAAGAAAGAAAACTAGAATTATTTAAAGAAAGTTAGTAAAAGTAATGACTATGAATATAGATAGTGATCATAACTTAATATGAAAAAAAGCAACTAAATGAATAAAAAATATAGCAAAAGAAGTTCTAGAAGAATCAAAAGGAGTAGGACTAGTAGGAAAGAAAATTTGTTGGTAGAATGAGAAAGTTCAAGATGCCATCAAGATTAAAAGGATAAACTATAAAATTTGGCAAGAGGTTAGGGATAAAGTAAGTTTTAAAAAGTATTAGGAATGCAAAGAAAGAAGCTAAAAAAGTGGTAAATAATGCTAAACTTAAAGCCAATAATGATTTATATAATAGACTAGATACGAAAGAAGGTGAAAAGACTATATATAAACTAGCAAAACTAAGAGAAAAGAAAATAAAAGATCTGGAGTATATTAAATATATTAAGGATAAAGATGAAAGAGACTTAATAAAAGAAGAAAAGATAAAAGAACGATGAAAAAGTTATTTTAAAAAATTATTAAATAAAAAAATTAGTAAATTTAATGTTAGAAGAATGTGATAATCTAGGAGTAACAAATGAACATAAATTTTTTCATAGATTTAACATGCTTGAAGTTAAAAAAGGCTTTTAGTAAAATAAAAAATGCAAAGGCATTAGGGCCAGATGCGATCTCTATTGAGGTTTGGAAAGGCTTAAGAGAAATTGAAGTCATATGGTTAACCAATTTATTTAATAGGATTATAGCAACTAAAAGAATGCTTGATGATTGAAGAAAAATATATTAATACCCATATACAAAAATTAAAAAGATATTCAAAACTGTGCAAATTATAGAGGGATTAAACTGATATGTCATATAATGAAATTATGGAAGAAAGTAATAAAAAATCGAATAAGAGCTGAAACTTTGGTGTTAAATAATTAATTTAGATTTATGCCTGGAAGATCGACTGTAAAAACTATTTATTTATTTAGAAGATTGATGGAGAAGTATAGAAAAAAAGAAAAAAGATCTTCATATGGTCTTTATTGATTTAAAAAAAAGCATATGATAGAGTACTTAGAGAAATAATATGGTGGATTTTAAAGAAAAAAGAAGTTACCAAAAGGTACATAGAATTGATAAAAGATATGTATAATAGAGCAATAACTATTGTTAAAACAACAATGAGAGAAACTAGTAAGTTTTCAATTACTACGTCAAGGATCTACCTTAAGTCCTTATCTTTTTGTATTACTTATGGATGAATTAATCAAAATATTTAAAATAAAATATCATGGTGTATGTTATTTGTAGATGATATAGTGTTGATTGATGAAACTAAATTTGGAGTAAATGTTAAGCTAGAGATTTGAAGGAAGGCTTTAGAATCTAAAGGTTTTAAGATTAGTAGTACTAAAATTGAATATATGAAATGCAATTTTAGTGGGTATAAAAATATAAATGAAGAAACAGTAAAAATTGTAAGCCAATAAATACCAAAGAGTGAAAAATTTAGGTATTTAGGATTAATTATCTAGCAAGAAGGTGAACTAGGTGAAGATGTGAATCATAGAGTTAAAGCAGGATGGATTAAGTGGAGAACTGCTTCGAAAGTATTGTATGATCGGCTTATTCCATTAAAAATAAAAGAAATTTTTTATAAAACCGCTATTAGGCCAGCTATGCTCTATGAAACAGAGTATTGGGTAATACTGAAACAATATGTGGATAAATTAAATATAACAAAAATGTATATTTTAAAATGGATATGTGGTAAAACTTTAAAAGATAGAATTAGAAATAATATATAAGAAAAATGATAGGAGTAGCCCTAATTGAATATAAAATGAGAGAAAATCAATTACGGTGGTTTTGACATATACTTCAGTTAGAAAGAGTGATCTTTTAACAATTCATGGTAAGGATAAAGGTAAAGATAGACCTAAACTAATATGAACAAAAATAATTAGAAAAGATATAACTATTTGTAATTTAAATGTTGGCTTAATTCTGAATAGAGTAGAGTGGAGGAAGTAGATTTATATAGCCGACCTTGGAAAAAGGCTTAGATAAGTTGAGTTGAGTTGAGTTGTATTGAAGAAAAAAGAATTCCTCTAAATTTATTAAAAGATCAAAAATAAGAATTACAATATGGAACCATAGAAAACAGATAGAGGTGAAAGGATTGAAGAATTACAATAGAGGAGAAGATATTAGAAATAGGGAATGCAAAAAGGAATTAGAAAACTAGAATACAACACAGATTGGATTTTTCTTTATAAGGGGCTCGGAGTTTGGAAAAGTTCCACCAAAATAGATCCTATCAGAACAATTCCGAGTGATAGTGCATTGAATCTGCCATAAAGCAAATAATGAATCTTTCAATTCTATCCATCTGAACCTCCCATTCTATCCACTGTAATTAGTTGACCCTGCTGTCAAAGCATCCAGCCAAAGAAAACCAATACAGAACATTTAACTGGTACAGAATAGAAGAAGCGGCACATAGAAATCAGAAAGACTAGCACCTCTCAGCCTACTAAACAACTAGAGACTTTAGAATAGATGGAGTGAGAAAGCAGTAGATAAGAAGAAACCCATATGTCTAGGATCTAAAAACGTAATCTTCTTGCTGATTTATCTCGTCTCGACAATCTCTACAACAGACCATATTTTGATATGTTATCTAAATGATTGTTGATATTATCTAAATGATTGTTGATATATTGGTGTTGATTGGATATGATGATGTATAGATATGTTTTAGATAATGATATTATGTGATTATGAGTATTTTTACGTGATATATTAAATTTTTACGTATATTATTTTTCATTTATCAAGATATTTTAATTATGCATGTATATGATATATGTTTCACTATAATATTATGATTTGAGGTGATGTATGGTTATGATATATTATATGTCATGCTAACAAGAGTTTTATGATGTGGATGTGATAATTGCTATAAAAAGATGTGATGGAATGGTATAATGTTGGATACATGAACTAATTGCTGTAACATTGCAGATATGGTATCTAAGGCATGGCATGGTTGGGTGAAGCTTGGTATCCAAGGCATGGCATGGTTGGGTGAAGCTTGATGCGAAACCGGTTAGGTATAGGGTGATGGCCTAACATGATTTATAACATCTAGCATAGATAGTTGTTGATACTTGGTACTCGAACTTAATGCATGGTACTAGTTCAAGTGGACTTAGCTAAGTCTAACTTAACATCAAAGAAAAGATCTAGGGCTGAGTGAAGCCTGACGTAGAAATAATTTAAGTTGACTAGATTTATAATACATGATACTAGTATGAAACTAACCCATATGTAGAAAAATGCAAGAAAACCAGCCAAATTGCAAAATCAACCAGAACTATGATTTTGGTTTAGTTTGAATTAGTTTTTTTTTTTTATCTATCACTTTGGTTTCGGTTTAAAATTTTTGAAACCGAAAAAGGTCGGTTTGGTTTTGGTTTGAAAATTTACAATAAGATATAAATCGAACCATGTATATATATATAATTTTTCATTTTTGTTACGTTTAAAATTGAAATTTACTTACTACAATCATATATGAATAATTGTGCTATGTAAAAGATATATCTTTTTTTTCATTATGAATAATTAGGTTGCTAACCACAAAAAATTTGTTATGAAAATAGATCTCATGGTCAATTAAAGTAGGTACATGCAAACCGATTAATTAAATTGAAACCAAAATGAATTTCTAGGTTCAGTTCAGTTTACTGGAATAATTGCTTCGATTTTGGTTTCAGTTTTAAGAAACTGATTCAGGTCGGTTTGGTTATAAAAATATCTCTAAACCGATTTGACATGACCCATACACACTCTTACCTAGGCATGAAGAAATTGTTAGTTAGGTTCTTCTGCATGGACTATTGGCTATGGTGACATCAGTATATATCCTTAGGTAGTGTTTGACTTCCCAAAAGCTATCCCTGGATAAGTGTAAAGATAGCATTTATCCAGGGAATAGCTAAGGAAATAAGTACCTTTTTAAAATTACAACTTTGTCATCAAGGAAAAACTTTAGTTATTCTTGGATTCCCTAGGGAATAAATTCAGGGGATAACCCATGGTTTTAACCATGGGTTATCCCCTTTGGTTAAACTTTTTCAGAAATATTCCTTCTAGTTATAGCTTTTGGGGATATCCCTCCTTATCTCCTATTTCAAGCACTGCCTTAGTGTGCCGATGTATTAATGTGGATTCACTGATATACAAAGTTGCTACAATTTTGGGATTTTTGTATTAAGTGACATAATTCAATGCCATAGAAAACTAAAAGGTAACAAAAGATTTTTTATATGTTACTAAATGTATTTGTCAAGCTACTTGACATGTTTTTGTCTCATAATGTTTGGGGGGCTGCCTTGTGGACAACTTAGAAATAATATAGTATTAACTAATGGACAACTCAACTTTCTTATGGGGTAAATTTTATTAATCTAGATCTACTTGTAGTAGTTAAAGTTATTCACATCAAGTTAGTGATACTTTTGGATCACGAAAGAGAATGTTAGGTTTAAGATTACGTAACAAAACCAAAATTTAGGGTTGTTTTTGAACACTCCTTTGGATGGATCACGAAAGAGAATGTTAGGTTCAAGATTACGTAACAAAACCAAAATGTAGGGTTGTTTTTGAACACTCCTTTGGATGGATCATGAAAGAGAATGTTAGGTTCAATATTACGTAACTAAACCAATGGTGCGGGCACCAGGATCAAGCAAAGGATTCTTAACCCTCTGTGGATATTTGATTAGTTATGATTCAAGTCTTGAGTTGGAAAATAAAGTTTAGTTTATTTTGAGTCCTGTCTCGTTCATTTTATTCTAAATTGAGTCATATCCCGTTCAGTTTATTTTAATGTGAGTCATGTAGTAAGTTCATCAGCTTACAAGAGGAGACATCGGTATTGTATCAAAAGACAAGGCCATCACAATCAGACAGAGCAGATGCTAAATTCAAGTTGGTGCCACACCTACTTCAAGCAGCCCATATGCCACCTAGCAGAGCAAGCAACCTTTCCGATCTGGATGATCATTTTCCTCATATGGCCGATGTCGATTTCATGCCAAATCAAGCTGCCACCAATTGCATCTGACCACTTTCCAAGATCACCTTCCTCATCTAGACGTTGCAGATTTCATGCCAAATTAAGCTGCCGCTGATTGCATCTCAATCATATCTAAAAGATTGCCTACCTCATCTGGACGCTACAGATTTTATGCCAAATCCAGCTGCTGCTGATTGCATCTAGAAGATCACCTTCCTCATCTGGACGCTGCAGATTTGTGCCAAATTTGACTAGGGTGTCTCTTTTTTTTTTCTCTCTTTCCATATATGTATTTTCTTGGACCCCAAGTCTCTTGCTCTATAAAAGAGACCCTCTTGTATGAATGATGTATCTTTTATTATTAATCAATCCAAGTTTTGAGTTATTGTGATTTTTGTTAATTGGTTCTTTGGTGCTCTTGTTTCCCTCCTCCTGCGCATGCCAACATCTCAAGTCTCCAGGAGAAACCCTGGCCGCCACCTTTGTCTTCCAATAGTGGACGCCCAAGAGCCCTTGGCCACCCTCTCCTTTTCTCTACTCCTTCCTTGTCTCTTTGCCTCTATTCTAAATTTTTTCCATTATTCTTTAACCTTTGTATGGTGATCTTGCGGATCCTCAGTAGCCACGAATCCAGGATTCAAGGTAATCATCATCCAGGTCAGCGAATACTTGGTCGCAGATCCATGGGCTCAAGGCTTGATCATCTAGGATGCATCCGCCAGGCAGAACAACCCCTTCAACACTTTGATCTTCCCCCTTTTGCCAGGTACACCCCTCTAATCTACTAATAACTTTATTGTAGAAGAGCAAGCCCTACCGGGGCTTCTTAGCCTCGGCAGTCCTTCTTCTTTATTTTTAGGAACTATTCATGTGCAGATTTACTGTGAATTTTTCTGAATCCCTCTTAGGCTATTACTTTGGAAGAATAATCAACTACAATCATTAATCATTAAAAATTAATTAATTACTTGCATGCGAATCGATCCCGCATCAGTTTGGTATCAGAGCATAGTTAGGGCTTAATTTTAATTCATATTATTATCAGTATATCATCTGTTAATTGAATTGTTTCTGCCTGTATACACATCAAAAAATTATAAAATTTATTTCTCTAGATTCGTTATAATTTAAAGTATTTTTATTATTTTTTAAGAATTTAATTCAATCTATGAATTAATTGCATGCCTGATTACTCATAAAAAATATGAAAATTCTTGAGATTTTGTTAATCGAATTGTTTCCGACTGCATACACATCAAATTTTTTTTTTGAGATTTATTGCTATTTATAGATTTTTGAATTAGGGTTTGTGTTTTACATGCCATTCATCTACATTAAATTACTCTTAAGGGCTTTCATTGATGTTAGATAAGGGAAGGATTGAGACCCCTTCCTTGGCCCAAAACAACCACCCGTGCATTCCGATCCCAAGCCTCTAATCTAAAACTGAGTAGCAACTTAATTGACATTTGCCCTAGAGGGCTAGGGACACCAACAGTCAGTTTAGTGTACTGGAGGAGACTAGTACAAATCAATCTAGCATGTGCTCTGAAATTGGTGTCTAGAAGGGAGGTCAAATGTCAAATGACTTAAGCGGAGTGTTGGGGTTATTCTAATTAGGCACCTATAATTTGCGGGACAAGCCTCCCCCCTTCCACCTGTCCCAACTGGCCAATTGAAGAGTTACTGTTAGATTGGCTTGCATTAAGCCAAATCCTTTACTCTGGATGACTAGGTCTAGCATACCGTAGTCCGAGTTAGTCTGAGCTTGATTTGTATGCTTGATTGTGCTTGCATGTGCACTAGATCAGGAGCATCTTTTCGCCCGTCACCACCTCCATTATAGGCTAAACCCATGGCTAATCAAAGCATTGATGATCACTTAAGGATCATCACTGAACAACTAACCCGAATGAACCGAGACATCAAGCAATCTGAGGCTAGATTAGGGTCCAGGTTCGATCAATTTGAAACTAGGTTGGGCATCCTAGAAGAAGCATGTGAGCCCCACACTGAGTCTGATCATGAGACCCCACCTCATCCTAGGAGAGCCCAACAGCCTGACCTCTAAATAAGGCCAAACCCTAGGAGACCACTTTGACCTAATCCAGTCCTAGATGTCCTCCCTAGGAGACCCAATCATGAGGCAGTAGACCAAGAAGAAAGAGCCCTTAGAAGTGTTAGACTTGAAGCACCTACGTTCGATGGCTCTATGGACCCTAAGGACTACCTAGATTGGGAGGAAGGGATGGACCAGTACTTTGACTGGTACGACATGTATGAAAAGTGTAAGTTTAAGTTTGCCAAGCTCAAGTTAGTATGACATGCTAGGTTATACTGGGCCACCTTAGAGTGAAAGCAATTATTAGAGGGTAGAGACCCCATAGTCACCTGGCACGCAATGAAGGCTAGACTTAGGTCCAATTTGTCCCTACATCATATGAACAGAGCCTATTGGACTAGTGGCAGGGATTAATTCAGGGTAGTAAATCTGTGAATGAATACATTGCTGCATTCCAAGAGTATACCATGAGGTGTAGTATCGTTCAGTCTGAGGAAGTCACCCTATCCAAGTTTAGGTATGGCCTGAGAGCAGATATTTAAAGAGAACTCTACCTAAGAAGGGTACACGATTTAGAAGAAGCTTACCAAGTTGCTAGGAATTATGAACGTTTTCAGATAGGGCCACCCTATCATAGATCAGAGGCTACCAAGAGCTCTAGCCCATATTCAGGATCTAGCCAGGCCTATCCTAGTCGTCCCAGATCTACCCAGTACTCAGACCCCCGCCAGACTTTCCCAAGTCGACCCAACACTAGCCGACCCAGTACAAGCCGAATTGAGTTGAGTCGACCCCATAATAGTACCCCTATACCCCATAGAGAGGATAAGGGCAAATCTGTAGAGGTCCAAAAAAATTCTAACCCCCAGATCAAATGCTTTAGATGCAACAAATCAGGACATATGATCAACCAGTGCCCAGTCAGATCCCTTCATATAGATGAGTTACCTGAGACTGAATCTGAGTCCCTAGTTGAGCCTGAGGGAGAGGTCTATGAGGTTGATACCCATTTGATAGATGAGTACGATGGAGAGGAGGAAACATTTGAGTCTGAAGACCTACTAGGAGTGGTTAGATGTATCTTGACCCAGACTCAAACTAAGGACCAGGAAGATTGGTGAAGGACTAACATCCTACAGACTTTTGTTAAGATAGGGGATAAGGTGCTCAAGATCATAGTGGATAGCGGGAGTTGTGTCAATGTCATCTCTGCCAATACAGTTAAGTCATTAGGATTGACCATAGTTCCTCATCATAGTCCCTATAAGGTCTCGTTGGTAGATTCTACCTCTATCCTAATCAAGTCCAGATGCCAAATACTAATCAAATTACAAAATTATGAGAAAAAGGTCTAGTGCGATGTAATTCCTATGGGTGTTAGTAGTATTATATTAGGTCGACCTTGGCTTTACGATCACGATGCCACCTTGTTTGGTCGATCCAACATCTTCTCTTTTAAACACAATGGGAACAAGTATGTGATACATCCAACTCCACCTAGGGACCCAATTAAGAAAGGATATAGCAACCTTAAGGATAGCAAGCCAAGAGTTAATCGGATTAAAGCTAAGGAATTAGAAAAGGACATCACTGAGGGTAATCCTGTTTGGATTTTGACCACTAAAGAGATATATGAATCAGTCCAAAAGGAACAACCCCCAGAAGTAATTGAGATCCTAGAGGAGTTTAAGGATGTCTTTCCTGAAGAATTGTCTGATCAGTTACCATCCCTAAGAAACATCCAACATGCCATTGACCTGATCCCAGGATCCACCCTCCCAAACATTCCCCATTATAAGATGAACCCCACTGAGCATCAAGAACTACAAAAACAAGTGGGAGAATTGCTTAGGAAAGGTTTCATTATGGAGAGCTTAAGTTCTTGTGCAGTTCCAGCACTATTAACCACTAAGAAGGATGGTACCTGGATAATGTGCATGGACAGTAGGGCCATCAATAAAATCACTATCAAGTATAGGTTCCCTATCCCCAAACTAGATGACATGTTGGACATGATGGCAGGTGCCATTATCTTTTCCAAAATAGACCTTAAGAGTGGCTACCATCAGATTAGAATTAGACCAGGGGATGAGTGGAAGACTGTATTTAAGACTAGAGATGGTCTGTTTGAGTGGGTCATGATACCTTTTGGGTTGTCAAACACACCTATCACATTCATGAGAATCATGACCCAGGTCCTGAAAGAGTATACGAAAAAATTCTTAGTGGTCTATTTTGATGATATATTAATTTATAGCAAGACCAAAGAGGACCATCTTAACCATCTCAGATTAATCTGTCAGACCCTTAGAGAGAATAGCCTATATGCAAACCTTAAGAAGTGTAATTTCATGACGCATGGGGTTATCTTTCTAGGTTTTGTGGTAACCCCAGAAGGTGTTTCAGCGGATCCTGAAAAGGTTAGGTCAGTCGTAGAGTGGCCAATACCCATGAACGTCCACGATGTCTGCAGCTTCCATGGCCTAGCAACCTTTTACAAGAGATTCATTAGGGGATTTAGCACCATCATCGCACCCATCACTAATTGTATTAGGAAGAGTAATTTTGAGTGGACTAAGTCAGCTAATAAGTTCTTCCTAGAGCTTAAGGATAGGATGACTCATGGATCCATACTTAGACTTTCAGACTTTTCTAAGGTGTTTGAGGTTGCGTGCGACGCGTCGGGAGTAGGCATAGGAGGAGTGTTAAGCCAAGAAAATCACCCCATAGCTTTCTTTAGTGAAAAACTAAACGAAGCTAAACTCAGATATTCCATCTATGATAAGGAATTCTATGCGGTAGTACAAGCCCTTAAGTATTGGAGACATTACTTACTACCGCAAGAGTTTGTCTTATTTTCTGATCATGAGGCACTCCGATTTCTGAACTCCCAAAAGAAGCTAAATTCTAGGCACAACAAATGGGTTGAATACATTCAGGCATACACTTTTGTCCTGAAACACCGTGCTGGTATAGAAAATAAGGTAGCAAACGCCGTAAGCCGTAAGTCTTTGTTGTTGAGTACTGTTAGCATCAAAGTTATAGGGTTCGACCGGATAAAAGATGAGTATGAGACCTGTCATGACTTTGGTGAAATTTATAAGATCCTTCAGCTAGGGCCATCCAGTATTAGTGGAGATTATACCATCTAGGATGGTTGCCTTTTTAGGGGTAATAGACTTTGTATCCCTAGGATGTCACTTAGAGAATTTCTAGTCTAGAAAACGCATGCTGAGGATTAGCTGGTCATTTTGGAAGAGATAAGACTCTTCTAGTGATAGAAGACCAATTTTACTGGCCAGAATTAAAAAGGCTCGTTGCCCCTGATAATAGCTCGATGTCGAACTTGTGCTGTTGCAAAATAGCAGAAATAGAACACCGATCTATATACTCCTTTGCCAGTGCCTGATCGTCCTTGGCAAGACCTCAGTATGGACTTCATTCTAGGATTACCTAAAACCCAGAAGAAGCACGACTCCATCTTTGTAGTGGTCGATAGGTTCTCTAAGATGGCTCATTTCATCCCTTGTTTGCAAACCTTTGACGCGTCTAGTGTAGCCCGACTTTTCTTAGACAGCGTAGATAAGCTCCATAGCCTACCTAAGACCATTGTTTCTAATAGGAATGTTAGGTTCACCAGCTACTTTTGGAAAATGCTATGGCATCTGTTAGGGACCAAACTTAATTTTTTCACAGCCTTTCACTCCCAAACGGATGGGCAAACTGAAGTGGTGAACCATAGTCTAGGAAACCTTCTTAGGTGCCTTGTAGGCAAACACCTAGGGATATGGGATTTATTACTGCCTCGTGCAGAGTTTGCCCACAATAGCTCAGTGAACAGGTCACGGGCAAGAGTCCATTTGAGATAGTCCATGGTTACAAGCCTAATCATCCACTTGATCTAATTCCTTTATCCCTCCACACATGAGTCTCAGAGTCCGCACAAGCATTTGCACAGCATATCAAAGACTTATATAAGGACATTAGCTAGAAAATAAATCTAAGTAATGACACTTATAAAAGACTGGCTAACTCTCGAAGAAGTGCCAAAGAGTTCGGTGTAGGGGATTATGTTATGGTTAGGCTTAGGCCTGAACGGTTCCCACCAGGGACCATTAAGAAACTTCACGCTCGCAGAGCTGGTCCCTTTAAAATAATAGAGAAGGTAGGACCCAATGCCTATGTGCTAGATCTGCCCTCGGATTGAGGCATTAGCTCTACCTTCAATATTGCAGACCTAGTAGAATATAGGGAACCGATAGCGATTCCTAGTGAGTACTTTGGTTCTAACCCTCCTTTCATGAGCAAACCTATCTAAGAGTGTCCACCACCAATTTTACCTGAGCGAGGAGAGCGGATTGAGCGTATCCTAGACGATCAAGCCATTACGATCTGAAACGATGGTTATCAACGCTACCTAGTCCAATGGCAGGGTCGCCCCAAATTTGACGATTCATAGATTACTCAAGAGGACTTGCAACACCTCGACCCAGACCTACTAGAGAGATACCAGAGCCAGAATGACCCATACTCGATGGGGTCGAGTTCTTCCCATCCTGAGAGAATTGGTATGGGCACCAGGATCAAGCAGATGATTCTTAACCCTCTGTGGATATCTGATTAGTTATGATTCAAGTCTTGAGTTGAAAAATAAAGTTTAGTTTATTTTGAGTCCCGTCCAGTTCATTTTATTCTAAATTGAGTCCTATCCAATTCAGTTTATTTTAATGTAAGTCCTGTAGTAAGTTCATCAGCTTATAAGAGGAGATATCAGTATTGGAGCAGAAGACAAGGCCATCACAGTCAGACAAAGTAGCTGCTAAATTTAAGTTGGTGTCATACCTACTTCAAGGAGCCCACATGCCACCTAGCAGAGCAAGCAACCTTCCCAATCTGGATGATCATTTTTCTCATCTAGCCGATGCCGATTTCATGCCAAATCAAGCTGCTACCAATTGCATCTGACCGCTTTCCAAGATCACCTTCCTCATCTAGACATTGCAGATTTCATGCCAAATTAAGCTGCCGCTGATTGCATCTCAATCATATCTAGAAGATCGCCTGCCTTATCTGGACGTTACAGATTTTATGCCGAATCCAGCTACCGCTGATTGCATCTAGAAGATCACCTTCCTCATATGGACGCTGCATATTTCATGCCAAATTTGACTAGGGCGCCTCTTTTTTTTTCTCTCTTTCCATATATGTATTTTCTTGGGCCCCAAGTCTCTTGCTCTATAAAAGAGACCCTATTGTATGAATGATGTATCTTTTATTATCAATCAATCCAAGTTTTGAGTTATTGTGATTTTTGTTAATTGGTTATCTGGTGCTCTTGTTTCCCTCCTCCTGCGCGTGCCAACATCTCAAGTCTCCAAGAGAAACCCTGACGGCCACCTTTGTCTTCCAATAGTGGACGCCCAAGAGCCCTTGGTCGTCCTCCCCTTTTCTCTACTCCTTTCTTATCTCTTTGCCTCTATTCTAAATTTTCTCTATTATTCTTTAACCCTTGTATGGTGATCTTGCAGATCCCTCAGTAGCCACGAATCCAGGATTTAAGGTGATCGTCATCCAGGTCAGCGGATACTTGGCCGCAGATCCGTGGGCTCAAGGCTTGGTCATCTAGGGTGCATCCGCCAGGCAGAGCAACCCCTTCAACACTTTGATCTTCCCCTTCTTGCCAAGTACACCCCTCTAATCTACTAGTAACTTTATTGTAGGAGAGCAAGCCCTACCGAGGCTTCTTAGCCTCGACGGTCCTTCTTTATTTTTAGGAACTATTTCACGTGCGGATTTACTGTGAATTTTCTTGAATCCCTCTTGGGCTATTACATTGGGAGAATAATCAACTGCAATCATTAATCATTAAAAAAAATTAATTACTTGCATGCGAATCGGTCATGCATCAACCAAAATGTAGGTTGTTTGTAGTTGTGGATTGATCCCCTCGTTCAAGATTACATAACTGAACCAAAATGTAGGGTTGTCAGAAGTTGTGGATTGGTTCCTTTGTTTTTGAACACCCTTTAGATGGATGATATTTTGACTTCATATAGCTTTGTTCATATATAGAATGAGCATCACATGGCTAATGGACCCATTGCCTTGTATACTTGAGGCAACGTTTGATTTAATAATAAAGTAGGCAATTAGGCAAAGTGGTTGGCATCAAATTGTGTATAAATAAGGAACAATTACAGTAATTATCCTTGCTTATATCAAGTATAATTAATTATTGTACAAAAGAAAAGGCCATAAATTTATTATTGGAAAATAAAGCCATATGCCTCTTCCAATTTTCATCCACAAAAGCACAGACCATGGTCAACCAAGAGTTATTTTCACGCCAAACCCCCTCCCCAAAAAAAAAAGAAAAAGAAAAGAATAAAAGACATGTGGCACAGCATAACTATTTCAATATGTACATCTATTTCTTTTCTTTTATTATTTTTTTAATTCTCAAGCTGAATGAGCTCTGGATTCTTAGAAGAGTTTACCGCTAATGATCGTTGTTCTGCACACTCAGCAAAAAGTCTAGTTTTAGTAGGTGTTGCATTCTTTTACTTTTAGGATTCAATCTAAGAATATGTGGCGATATCACATCCGACCGACATGATTAGTTATTTGGATTAAAAGAGTATGGATCTAATTGAGATTTTATAAATTAAGTGGGGTAGGATGGGAGCTATATGATTTAGAGGATCAATTTTAAATGTAATGATGATTATAGATGTTATACAGTAGATTGATTAGATGTGTGAAGATTATATTGATACTTTGGAGTATTAATTGACGTAGGAATTTTACACCTATTTTTACGTGATATATTAAATTTTACGTATATTATTTTATCATGCATCATAAATTTATGTATTCATTTATCAATATATTTTAATTATGCATGTATATCATATATGTTTCACTATGATATTATGATTTGAGGTGATGTATGGTTATGATATATTATATGTCATGCTAACAAGAGTTTTATGATGTGGATGTGATAATTGCTATAAAAAGATGTGATGGAATGGTATAATGTTGGATACACGAACTAATTGCTGTAACATTGCAAATATGGTATTCAAGGCATGCAATGGTTGGGTGAAGCTTGGTATCCAAGACATGGCATGGTTGGGTGAAGCTTGATGCGAAACCGGTTAGGTATAGGGTGATGGCCTAACATGATTTATAACATCTAGCATAGATAGTTGCTGATACTTGGTACTCGAACTTAATGCATGGTGCTAGTTCAAGTGGACTTGGCTAAGTCTAACTTAGATATATGACATCAAAGAAAAGATTTAGGGCTAAGTAAAGCCTAACGTATAATCTAAGTTGACTACATTTATAATACATGATACTAGTATGAAACTAACCCGTATGTAGAGAAATGCAAGAAAACCAGCCAAATTGCAAAATCAACCAATACTATGATTTTGGTTTAGTTTGAATTAGTTTTTTTTGTCTATCACTTTGGTTTCGGTTTAAAATTTTTGAAACCGGAAAGGTCAGTTTGGTTTTGGTTTGAAAATTTACAAAAAGATATAAATCTAACCATGTATATATTATAAGTTTTCATTTTTGTTACGTTTAAAATTGAAATTTACTTACTACAATCATATATGAATAATTGTGTTATGTAAAAGATATATCTTTTTTTTCATTATGAATAATTAGGTTGCTAACCACATAAAATTTGTTATGAAAATAGATCTCATGGTCAATTAAAGTAGGTACATGCAAACCGATTAATTAAATTGAAACCAAAATGAATTTCTAGGTTTAGTTCAGCTTACTGGAATAATTGGTTCGATTTTGGTTTCAGTTTTAAGACACTGATTCAGGTCAGTTTGGTTATAAAAATATCTCTAAACCGATTTGATATGACCCTTACACGCTCTTACCTAGGCATGAAGAAATTGTTAGTTAGGTTCTTATGCATGGACTATTGGCTATAGTGACATCAATATATATTCTTAGGTAGTGTTTGACTTTTCAAAAGCTATTTCTAGATAAGTGTACATGATAGTATTTATCCAGGAAATAGCTGAGGGAATAAGCACCTTTTTAAAATTATAACTTTGCCATCAAGGGATAACTTTAGTTATTCTTGGATTCCCTAGGGAATAAGTTCAGGGGATAACCCATGGTTTTAACCATGGGTTATCCTCTTTTGTTAAACTTTTTTAGAAATATTCCTTCTAGTTATAGCTTTTGGGGATATCCCTCCTTATCTCCTATTTAAGCACTGCCTTAGTGTGCCGATGTATTAATGTAGATTCACTAATATACAAAGTTGTAGAGCATATTAGTATTATAGATATGATTGATTCGCTAGTGTTATTGCTACAATTTTGGGATTTTTGTATTAAGTGACATAATCCAATGCCATAGCAAACTAAAAGGTAACAAAAGATTTTTTATATGTTACTAAATGTATTTGTCCAGCTACTTGACACGTTTTTGTCTCATAATGTTTGGGGGGCTGCCTTGTGGACAACTTAGACATAATAAAGTATTAACTAATGGACAACTCAACTTTCTTAGGGGGCAAATTTTATTAATCTAGATCTACTTGTAGTAGTTAAAGTTGTTCACATCAAGTTAGAAATACTTTTTGATCACGAAAGAGAATGTTAGGTTCAAGATTATGTGACTAAACCAAAATGTAGGGTTGTTTTTGATCACTCCTTTGGATGGATCACGAAAGAGAATGTCAGGTTCAAGATTACGTAACTAAACCAAAATGTAGGGTTGTTTTGTAGTTGTGGATTGATCCCCTTGTTCAAGATTACGTAACTGAACCAAAATGTAGGGTTGTTAGAAGTTGTGGATTGGTTCCTTTGTTTTTGAACACTCCTTTGGATGGATGATATTTTGACTTCATATAGCTTTGTTCTTATATAGAATAAGCATCACATGGCTAATGGACCCATTGCCTTGTATCCTTGAGGCAACGTTTGATTTAATAATAAAGTAGGCAATTAGGCAAAGTGGTTGGCATCAAATTGTGTATAAATAAGGAACAATTACAGTAACTATCCTTGCTTATATCAAGTATAATTAATTATTGTACAAAAGAAAAGGCTATAAATTTATTATTAGAAAATAAAGCCATATGCCTCTTCCAATTTTCATCCACAAAAGCACATACCATGGTCAACCAAGAGTTATTTTCACGCCAAACCAACAAAAAAAAGAATAAAAAGAAAAGAATAAAAGACATGTGGAACAACATAACTATTTCATATATGTATATCTATTTCTTTTCTTTTATTTTTATTTTTTAAATTCTCAAGCTGAATGAGCTCTGGATTCTTAGATAGTATTTGATTCATAAAATGTCATTTCTGGATAAGTGTACATGATAGCATTTATTCAAGGAATAGCTAAAGGAATAATCATCTTTTTTTAAATAACAGCTTTGTCATCAAGAAATAACTCTAGTTATTCCTGAGATTCCTAGGAAATAAGTTCATGGGATAACCCATGTTAATCATGGGTTATCCTCTTTGGTTAAACTTTTTCAGAAATATTTTTCTAGTTAGGGATAAAAAGGGATATCCAGAGATATCCCTTCTTATCCTCCATATCAAACACAACTTTAGAAAAGTTTACCGCTAATGATCGCTGTTCTGCACCTAAGCAAAAAGTCTAGTTTTTATTTTTTTTATTTTTTCACCCCTTGGCACATGGTGGTGAGCCTACCAATATCCTTTTCTAATCATCCAATAAATATATGAATTTATTTGCATCATCGTTGACGAAAGCTCAACCACAAGAGCCAATTGCAATTATATCTAGCTCAAACCATCTTTCTGTTGGTGGGTGTATGTTGGCAAATGGTGGCTACCTAATGAATTAGACTGAGGCTAGAGTTTCACTCTATGTCCTTAAGATAATTTCGTCCCACAATGGTACTTACGGTCAGTATGATGATTGTCTCCCAGGATACAACAGTCTCCTTTTAATGAAAATAGTACTATAATTCACCAAAAATATCGAACCAAGAATGCTACTCTCTTTTCAATGCACTATTGCTATACTATTCTTAGGAAAGTATGCAAATGCCTAAGAGAGAAGAAGACTAGAATTGATTCAAATTGAACTCAATTCGGAATGGCTTGGGATGAATGAAATGATTAGGTCTAGGGTCCTATTTATAGGTTTTAGGTACCCTTTGGAAGCAACCCTACGAATTTAATTTAATTTAAATTCTAAAATCAAAGGATGTGAGGGTTAAGGGCTTATCACCCTTGATATCCCCTTTAGACATTATGATCTTCAGATCAAGCGATCGTATAAGCCTTTTCATGGCTGTGATCTGAAGATCAGCCGATCAGATAAGCCTATCCTTATCCTGATAAGCTTTTTCATCATCGTGATCTGATGATTAAGTTATCAAATAGGCAGTTGCATGTCTTTGATATGCCTTTTCATGATGGACCGTTGACTTATCTCCAACCAACGATCGAATGGGTGCCTTATCACCAACCGACGATCGGACGGATGCCTTATCACCAACCGTCCTGTTGACTGATCAACCAACCATCCTGTTGACTGGTCAACCGATAGGTGTCAGCCGTTGGATCATGATCGCAATCATGATTTGATCACAACATCTCGACCCTTCATCCGATCGATCAACGATCAATTGATCTCAGCCCCTTATCTTGATCCGATCAGTCTCCACCGTCGGATCATCATGTTCTAGAAAAAATTTAAGCCCTTCAAGCTCCTCGCAACGATGCGCACGTGTGAAGTGCAAAGTGCGCCTACATGCTACACATCACCCTCAAGCTCTCCACTTATGATGAGCCTAAGAAACTTAAGCTTCAAGGAAGTGGTTTCCATATAAGTGAACCTTCCTTTCTTGTTCTTTCTGATATAGGACTAAATGTCCCCACAATTTCTCATTCACACACTAAAGGGCGGTGATGGGCTTTCAAGGCCCATTAGGGTATTTAGGTGTATTTTGGCCCATTACCCAACAATCCCCCACATGAATGAAAATTGGACTTAGATCAATGATCATCAAAGATCAGCAAAGGCAAACCCCCACATAAAAGGATTTTAATGCAAATGAATATACATACATACTAAAGAGAGTATAATGGGATGAAGTTGTATTGGGATAGGTAGCTTGTGGCTTTGAACCTTTCTTAGTGAGTTGTTATCGAGTTTACTTGCTAAAAGGTGAACATGAAGTCTTAAACCTTTCAGCGTTTTGTGTAAACTAAGACAATAACAATCATGCAACTTCTTCACGAGCATTTTTTTGGTTCTCATGGTTGTGTTCATTTTAGCCCCGAACAACTCCTGGTCTCATGAGTGCTTCAGAGAATTAAACTTTTAAAAATTCTCATAGAATTGGCCCAGTTCACACTCACATAGGTGATTCTTATTAAAAGTATCTGCTATACCCCACATGATGTTCATGTCATAAGAATCATTAAAAGCAATACTTATCCTAGTACCTTTAGCATGTAGCACCAATTATCATAGGAATGAGTAGGATTGGACATCCTTAGTGCTATCAAGCCTCTTCATAATTTAGTTGTCCCTTTTGAACCTAGATCTTGGGATATCTAGTCAGCTAGGTTGGGTATCCACTATGAAGATTTTTCAGTTATAGGTTTTAAACCCATTCCCCTCGATAAACAGTTTAATTGATCTCTTGGCAACCCCTTAGTTAATGGATTCGCTAGGTTTTTCTTTGACTAAACATAGTCAATAGAAATTACACCAATTTCAAGTAATTGCTTAATGGTATTATGTCTGCGATGTATATGTCTAGACTTACCATTATACATTTTATTCTGTGCTCTGTACATTGCTGATTGACTATCACAATGTATGCATATTGTAGACACAGGCTTTGGCCAACATGGAATATCTTCTAAAAGGTTTCGAAGCCATTCTGCTTCTTCAGCTGCCTTTTCTAAGACAATAATCTTAGATTCCATAGTGGATTGAGCTATACATGTTTGCTTAGAAGATTTCTATGACACAGCACCTCCTCCTAAGGTGAATACATATCCACTTGTGGATTTTGTATCTTCTGTGTTAGATATCCAATTTGCATCACTGTATCCTTCTAGTACAGCTGGATATCTTGAATAATGTAATCCATAACTTAAGGTATATCGCAGATATCTTAATACCCTTATTAAAGATGTCCAATAATTTGGACATGGATTATTTGTAAATCTACTCAACTTATTGACAGCATATGCTATATTATGACGAGTGCAATTCATAACATACATTAAACTGCCAATTATACGTGAGTATTCCAATTGAGATATGGGTTCTCAGTATACTTAGCCAAATGTAGATTAACATCTACAGGTATTTTCACCGGGCTAGTATCGTACTTTTTATACTTATTTAATATTTTCTTAATATAATGAGATTGGGATAATATTATTTCTTCAGATGTTCTAGTGATTCGAATCCCTAGTATAACATCTGCAACACCCATATTTTTCATATCAAACTGTTTGATCAACATTTTCTTTGTCTGCTTAATCATTTCAGTATTACTACCAATGATTAACAGGTCATCTACATATAAGCAGATTATCACATACCATTCAGGTAGGGTTTTGACATATATGCATTTGTCACATTCATTTATTTTGAATCCATTTGATAACATAATATTATCAAATTTTATATGCCATTGCTTAGGTGCTTGCTTTAATCCATATAAGGATTTAACAAGTCTACACACCTTCTTTTCTTGTCCTGGAATAATAAATCCCTCAGGTTGTTCCACTTATATTTCTTCATCTAATTCACCATTCAGAAAAGCAGTTTTAACATCCATTTGATGAATTTCAAGATTGTTAATGGCTGCAAAAGCGATTAACATTCTTATAGATGTTATTCTACTTACTGGTGAATAGGTATCAAAAAGCCTATACCTTCTTTTTGTTTGAAGCCCTTAGCGACTAATCTGGCTTTATACTTGTCAATTGATCCATCAGCCTTTAGCTTTTTCTTAAAAATCCACTTGCACCCTAAAGGTTTCATACCAGATGGTAAGTCTACAAACTCCCAGGTATGATTATGCATGATAGACTCAATTTCACTATTGACAGCTTCTTTCCAAAAGGGCGCTTCTGGATTAGACATTGCCTCCTTGAATGTTCGAGGTTCATCTTGTAACATATAAGTTACATAATCAGGACCAAAAGACTTTGCAACTCTTGGTCTCTTACTGCGTCTGGGTTCATCTTTAGGATATTCTTCCTGATGACTACTACTAGCAGTATTATCATAAGTTCTTTTATTTGAACTTATTTCTAATTTCCTTTTACTTGAAAATATATCTTCAAAGAATGTTGCATTCCTTGATTCCATGATTGTATTTATCTGTATATCAGATATATCTGATTTATACATAAGAAAACGATAAGCACTACTATTATGTGCATAACCAATAAATATACAATCAACAGTTTTAGGTCCTATTTTGACCTTATTGGGGTCCGAAATAGCTACTTTAGCTAGACACCCCCACACTCTTAAGTAATTATAAGAAGGCTTCTTTCCTTTCCATAACTCATATGGAGTAACATCCTTCTTCGTAAGAGGTATTTTATTAAGAATATTATTTGCTGAGAGAATTGCTTCTCCCCATAAATTATGTGGTGTACCAAAATTTATTAACATAGCATTCATCATTTCTTTTAATGTACGGTTTTTACGTTCCGCAATTCCATTAGATTGGGGAGAATAAGGAGCAGTAGTTTGATGAATAATGCCATGCTTTTGACATAATTCGTCAAAAGGTGCATCGTATTCACCACCTCTATCACTCCTTATGGCCTTAATCTTTTTCCCAAGTTGATTTTCAACTTCATTGTTATAACATTTAAACATTTCTAAGGCCTCATCCTTAGACTTTAGTAAATACACATAGCAGTATCTAGTTGAATCATCAATAAATGTTATAAAATACTTTTTACCTCCTTTAGTTTGAACTGACTTTAAGTCACATAGATCAATGTGAATTAAGTCAAGAGGTTTAGTATTTCTTTCAACTGATGGAAATGGTGTTTTTGCTAACTTAGCTTCAACACACACTTCACACTTGTAATGTGGATCGATTTTACGATTAGGTAATAATTCTAATTTCATTAATTTTCATAATGAATTAAAATTCACATGTCCTAATCTATCATGCTATAGACAAGAAGAGTCAAACATATAAGCAGAAGAAGAAGCTTTATTTATTTCAAGGTTTCTATGTACAGTCATTACATTCACCTTGAATAATCCATTATTCAAGTAACCCCTTTCAATAAATATCCCTCCTTAGTGAGTACAAATTTATTAGACTCAAAGACCATCCTAAAGCCATGTTTGCTTAGGAGAGAGCCTGATATAAGATTCTTCCGGATGTCTGGAACATGTAGCATATCATTCAGTAGAAGCTCCTTGCCAGATGTCATCCTCATAATGATGCGGCCAAGTCCTTCTATCTTGGATGTAGCGGAGTTACCCATGACCAAATTTCTACCATTGATAGGAGTATATGATGAGAACATACTCTTATCAGAGCAGACATGTCTGGTAGCTCCAGTGTCGATGTACCACTCATTTGCTTTGTCAACCATGTTTGCTTCAAATACAATAGCTGACAGCATCATCTCAGATACCTCTTTGGATAGGGTTTCAGTAATGTTGACCTCTTTCTTTTCTTTATCCTTGAAACGACAGTCCTTGGATTTATGTCCTTGCTTTCCACAAACAAAGCACTTTCCCTTGAATTTATATTTCTTAGGATTGCCCTTCTTCTGTTTAAAGCCTTCGCCTGGAAACTTGCATTTCTTCTTCCCTCCTATAAGGTTGGCCTTTGGCTCAGCAGGTTGTCCTCCTGTCTTCTTATCTTGGCTCTTATTGTCCTCCTCGATCCTTAGGCAGACAATTAGGTCTTCAAGTCCCATCTCCTTCCGCTTGTGCTTCAAGTAGTTCTTGAAGTCCTTCCATAGTGGTGGTAGCTTCTCTATGATGGCAGCTACCTGGAATGACTCGCTGAGAGACATTCTCTCTGCATGTATCTCATGCAGGATGATCTGGAGCTCTTAGACTTGCTCCATAAATGTTTTGTGGTCGATCATCTTGTAGTCTAAGAACCTTCCAATCACAAACTTCTTGTATCCAGCATCCTCTGTTTTGTACTTTTTGTCCAGGGATGCCCATAACTCCTTGGCAGTAGCAATACTACTGTACACATTGTACAGGGTATTGTCTAGACCATTCAGGATGTAGTTCTTGCAAAGGAAGTATGAGTGCTTCCATGCTTCCACCACAGCAATGACTTGCTTGTCGGTCTCTCCTTCCTTCAGGATAGGCGGATCTTCATTCAGCACTCTGACCAGGTTCAAAGTTGTGACGTAGAACAACATCTTCTGTTGCCATCTCCTGAAGTCCATGCCAGAGAATTTCTCCGGTCTCTCAGCTTAAACTGATATCGTCATAGTAGCCATCTGCAGCAGCACTTCGGTAGCACGGGAAAATTATCTTAAGATTGTTGGTGGGTGTATGTTGGCAGATGGTGGCTACCTAATGAATCAGACTGAGGCTAGAGTTTCACTCTATGTCCTTAAGACAATTTCGTCCCGCAATGGTGCTTACGGTCAGTATGATGATTGTCTCCCAGGATACAATAGTCTCCTTTTGATGAAAGTAGCACTACAATTCACCAAAAATATCGAACCAAGAATGCTACTCTCTTTTCAATGCACTATTGCTATACTATCCTTAGGAAAGTATGCAAATGCTTAAGAGAGAAGAAGACTAGAATTGATTCAAATTGAACTCAATTCGGAATGGCTTGGGATGAATGAAATGCTTAGGTCTAGGGTCCTATTTATAGGTTTTAGGTACCCTTTGGAAGCAACCCTATGAATTTAATTTAATTTAAATTCTAAAATCAAAGGATGTGAGGGTTATGAGCTTATCACCCTTGATATCCCCTTTAGATATTATGATCTTCAGATCAGGCGATCGGATAAGCCTTTTCATGGCTGTGATCTGAAGATCAGCCGATCAGATAAGCCTATCCTTATCCTGATAAGCCTTTTCATCATCGTGATCTGATGATCATGTTATCAGATAGGCAGTTGCATGTCTTTGATATGCCTTTTCATGATCGGACCGTTGACTTATCTCCAACCGACGATCAAACGGGTGCCTTATCACCAATCGACGATCGGACGGATGCCTTATCATCAACTGTCATGTTGACTGGCCAACCAACCATCCTGTTGACTAGTCAACCGATAGGTGTCAGCCATTGGATCGCGATCGCGATCATGATTTGATCACCACATCTTGACCCTTCATCCGGAAGTGCAAAGTGTGCCTACAAAGCGCCCATTGCGCCCTTCGTCCACTTATGATGAGCCTAAGGAACTTAAGCTTCAAGGAAGTGGTTTCCATATAAGTGAACCTTCCTTTCTTGTTCTTTTCGATATGGGACTAAATATCCCCGTAATTTCTTATTCACACACTATGGTATTAGGCGTATTTTGGCGCATTACCCAATACTTTCTGTTAACGTTGAAGGAATAGATCAGAAAAGCGATCGAGAGAATGGAGGATGAGAGAAGGCAGAAGAAGCACATAATTTTAGTGCATGGCCTCTGCCATGGAGCAGGGACTTGGTACAAGGTGGCGACGCAGCTGAGATCGGCTGGGCATCGGGTGACGGTGCCGGACCTCGCGGCTTCCGGCATCGATGAGAGGAGGCCGGACGAGGTGTCCACGTTTGCTGACTACACGAGGCCGCTGCTGGACATCCTGGCCTCTCTCCCTGAAGGCGAGAGGGTCATCCTCGTTGGCCACAGCTTCGGTGGACTGAGCGTAGCTCTGGCCATGGACACGTTCCCAAAGAAAATAGCTGCGGCCATCTTCGTCGCGGCATTTCTTCCGGACTCCACCCACCGGCCTTCCTATGTCATCGACAAGGTGTGTAGTCTTCTCTTTTCCTCCATTCTTGTCAAGGACACAACTTGGGTTGTGTGCTGGCGTTGCAAATCTACCCACCCTTCTTGCTTTTTTATTTTTATTTTTTCAAACCACCTTAGCCTCCATTTGACTCACGGGATAATCGGTTAGATATTATATCTAAATTTTTGGTAAAGATCATCACCATGAAGCCCAAGAATCATTCGTATTTAATCATCAAGAATTCATGATCGATAAACGGAAGCATATCTTGAATCCATATTGCTTGATTACTCTCTAGAATCCTGCGGTTGGCCTTCCAGATTGTACTTCCAAAAAACCATTTAGAATTTTCTCTAGGCTATTCTTTCCGATGATGGGATTTAGAGAAGAAGGTTGTACGTGCGATTCAGGAACCATAACTACTATATTTGTTATCTTTTGGTATTTCTATTTTAGCCCATCATAAAATAGAAATAACTCGTTACGTCTCTACACATTAAAGGGTCACACCCAATCAGATATATTAAAGCCCAAATCACTGAAACCTTAGTTGATCACTTTTAATTGGGCTTTACCTTATTTGACAGTCCGCAACACATAATTATTTCACATATAAGCCCAATGTTGGATTAAAAATCCAACATAATCTTAAAAAAAAGAGGGGAAAGAATAAAGATAGAATCATAATGGCCACACAGAGCACTACATCTAAATTTCGTTTTCCAACCTTTATATATTAAGCTCATGATCATGAAGATGATTAAATATTACAAATATCGCAAAACTAGATGCAACCAGAGCCTTCTACGGATCACTCCAAGATGATCCACAAGGCTTTTAGAACCGATCAAAATAGCATTTCCTCACGGCTGTTCTTTAAATAATAATACCAATAATAAAATAATTAAAAACAAAATAATATATATAACATAAATTGTCTTTAAAGTAAAATTAATTGTTTAAGTGAAAAGCCTATCCATATGTAGGCTTCTCACGCTACCATCCATGGTCAAATATTAAGGTGTGGTCTATGCCCACTTGCCGACCTTGCAAGCTCTGGAAGTAGGGCTGAAAACTGATCGAATATGGATCGGATAGTAGTATATCCATATTTGTATCCATATTTTTTAACGAATACGAATACAGATACGAATACTAAACGGATATTAAAATTTATATCCATATTTATTCTAAACGGATACGGATACGAATTGGATATCAAGCATATCCATATTTGTTATATACGGATACGGATACGAATCAGATATCAACCATATTCATATTTGTTATATGGATACGGATATGAATAGGATATTAAGGTAGTGTTTGATACAAAAATGCTATCCTGTATCACCTGGTATCGATCTATATTATCCTATTTTGAATGACACTATGTCTAGAAATGAGAAAAGATATAAAGAGCATATCTCCATATTTGGTAGGTACTTTACTACATCACTTATAATATATTAAATATATTGAACCACAGATAATTTTAGGTACTAGTTTTGCAAACCTTGGTTTTTAGGTTTACCTAATTTAAATTCATATATTAGTTGAGCTAAAACTCATTAACATGTTATATCATGTCCTATATTATTATTTCTAAATATTCTTATACTGTTCTTGCACCAACTTTCATACCATTACCCTATGCTAGGTTGAAAAAAAAATTGTATCCGTATCCGTATTCGAATCGGATTACCTTTTGGATTAGATATCCGAATTCGTATCCGAATCCGATTAAACTACAAAATAAAAAAAATTTGTATCCGTATCCATATCCGATTACCTTTTAGATTAGATATCCGAATTTGTATCCGAATCTGATTAAACTGCAAAATAAATATCTAAATTTAATATAATTTGAATATAGATACGAATACAATCGAAGTTTATCCGACCCGTTTTCAGCCTTATCTGGAAGTCAAAAGATTCTTTCTTTGATGCTTGGATGTTGGAAACAAATAAGAAATGCGACCGGTCTTTTTTTTTCTTAGCTTATTAGTTTATGGCCAAACTACAGTCAAGTTTCAATAAGACTTAATTATGTCCGCCGGCAACGTCCTTATATGGAGCAGTTGCCAATCATTGGAAACTAGTGTCCTATTTATGACACAAGCCATGAATCTTTGACTTTTAAATTATAAAAATATTCAGGGAAGGAGGGAAGTTTTATTTCTTCATTGAGATTGAGATTAAGATTGAGATTAGGGATAGCAAGGCCCAGGACGGCTGTTGTCGGTCTCCGTCCCATTAGCGAAAACTTTTTCGTTCTCATCCTATTAAATCAATGAAACGAAAACAAAATATTTGATTGAATAAATAAATACTCAATATGTACACATTTGATCGTTTATATAAAAAAATAAAATTATTTTATTAATTTTTTAAAAAATATTAATAAAAAAGTTTTAGCTTTGATGTTCAGTGGTTGCATGAAAAAAAAGAACAGAAAAATTAAAACATCTTTTACTATATTTTTTAGTATATATTTTATTTATTTTAAATTTTTAATATATTAATATATTAATTTAAATATATTATATTAAAGATAACGAAAATAAAAATGGTTAAACTGGAATGGGTAAATAATATCTGTTTAGACGGAATATTCTTTGATCCGAAATGGTACCGATCGGATAAACGGTCAAATAAAAAAAATTATCATTCGATAACAATAAAAAGTTGATGGATGATCGATGAGATTCCACTTCAGTGATTTCGGTTTGTTGAGACTGTTATTTAATTGTCTGTGCGATCTTTCTATTATGATTTTATTGAAAGCATATTGATTTAATTGTCTTTCTAATTAAAAAAAAGTACACCTAAGAATATCTAGATTAAAAAAAATTGATTGCAAAAACTTTTATTATTACAATAATAGAGATGAAAACTATAACTGGCAATAATTTAGACTTAGGCTTACTTTTTTTTTTTTTTCCTGATTGCATGCCATTCTCCGACTTAATCACTTGGGCGAAGATGCGTCAAACATCTCCGCATGTCCCGTAGGATTGAACACAGAATTTGTTAGATCTATCTAAAATTTCTGAATTCATTGGTACAAGCCATCAATAATATTGATAGGATAATAGCAAATAAACCAGTAACTCTCAATTTACAATAGCTTATCGAACCATAACATCATTAGCTCCATAATAATAAATCAAAATATAATATAATAAAATTGTTTTATCAACTACCAGCCTAAACTGAAGAATAAGAAAGATGTAATATGTTTAACTTTCCAGTATACATTCCAAAGCTCAAGTCATTTCTCGACATTTGAAGAAGAAATAAGAAAAGAAATAATGAGTTATAGTTTAGTAAGTAATATCTATCTCTAGTTGAATCCAGCATATCATTGTAAATATATAGTACAATATATATATATCATGAAGTAACATATCAGAATCTATGTACAATCCCTTAAACAACCACTTTTACCAAATATATATACGTTCAATTTTTACCTACTTTAAATGTAACGCTTCTAATTCTTAATCAGAGTAAGTATAAAACACTTCTAAAAATAAGATAATTCGGTAAAAATAAGACTCCTATATATATATATATATATCTCCTATAGACTAGGAAGAAAATAATATTCCTAACAAGATCATAATATTTTTTTTTTTTTACAAGCCAAAACTTTCTTATTTTTGCTTTTTACTCCTGCATCATAATCCTAAGGGACTATTTTTTCAATAAATAGCAAGATCAATTTTAGTTCTCAAAATTCTCTTAATTATCTAATCCATGGCATATTATGCATGGTAGGAATTTAGTAATAGAATTATAAGTAATAAGATATTAGTGATTTTGAGGCATACATCCACCAAAGACACCTTCAAATAATCGGAGGGCAAACATCCGTCTTGTGACCTCCTTGAAGTGCATTAAAGAATGGTCTTGTTTTAACCACCTTATTTTCATGGCATTCCAAAACTGAATGCGTGCATATCCACACATATATATAGGACTAAACATTCTTTTCGCCATGTTATTCCATGATCTAACATACTTTAGTGGTGAACGAAGCATGCTGAGTCATCATGGCCGATGGACAATCAGATAATCAAAGGCCAAGACAAACGTCCCACTTCCATCTTGTTTGGCCCTCAGTTTATGGCATCCAGACTCTACCAACTTTGTTCGCTTGAGGTACATATATGACTGCATGCATCCCCTTTCCACTATGAAATATGCCAAGAGATCATGACAACCAATGTTTGATCTATCTACGTTCATCCTTGTTAGGATCTTGAACTAGGCAAAGCATTAGTCAGGGTTGGTTCATTGTTTCAAGAAGATCTATCGAGCACACCACCATTTTGTAAGGGCCAATATGGATCGGTTGATACAATCTACATCATATGTCAGCAAGATGCAGCAATTGCAGAGGATTTTCAACATTGGATGATTAAGAACAACCCAGTAAAAGAGGTGAAAGTTATTGAGGGGGCAGACCATATGGTGATGCTATCAAGGCCAAAGGAGCTATGCCAATATCTCTTGGACATTGCCAATACCTATGCTTGATTGAACATGTTATTTCTGGCTTGGTTCCTTCTTCCAACTGCCATTGTTGCTCTTTTATCTTGTTTGTGTTACTGTTTTGCTATTGTTTGATTTCCATGTTCTAGTTTACCTTGCTATAGAACATTATAACTAATAAGCAAGGGTCCTTTGTTGATGAGAGAAGTGGCTTCAACTATATCAAATAGTGGCAGTAGTTGTGAATTATTGCAAAAGTAGTGAGTCTCTCTTTCTCCGTTATCTAACACTACAATAATTTTTAGAAGAGGCGACACTAAAAAAGTTATTTTCTGATGCTTTTTAACATTGAAAAATAGCATTTCGATAATTCTTAAAGCATCAGAAAACGAGAAGTGGAGACAAATTTTTTGATGCTTTTAAAAAGCATCGGGAGTGCCGATGCTTTAAAGCGTCGGTATATTTATATTTTGCCGATGCTTTAAAAGCATCAGCATATTTACATTTTACCGATGCTTTAAAGCGTCAGCAACTAAAATGGTGCCGAGCGGCAAAGTTATATTCTTGTAATCATTTATTTGATACGTTTATTTTTTGATTCAATTAGAAGATTGAATCAGGTGAGGCAGTTGGCCTTGGACAAGCTAAGATTAGCTTGAGATAGGTTGTGTGCTGGTGAACCTGTAAAAACCGACTGGGTTCGTTGTGATCCCATTGTAAAACAATAAGTTTGGGTTCATTGTGATCCCGTTGTAAAACAACAAGTTTGGGTTGTTATCTTGTAAAACAACTCGGCTGTAATAAGGGTGATTATAGTGTATGTCCAAGAGTTGCTTGGAAGTGGATGTAGGTGTAGCTAACACCGAACCACTATAAATCCTTTGTGTTTGTCGTGCTTATTTCTTCTTCCCTTCACTCTATTTTATATTGTGCTTTGCATTCTTAACATCACACTCACTACACTCTCTTGGTGTGCTTTCACCTTGGAAAATTAATTTTAATTATCAAATTTTTAAGAACCCAATTCACCCTTCCCTCTTGGGTTGCCATCTGGGCCAACAAAAAGAGAATTACAGAATCTACCCTCTCATTACTCGCAGCCTCTTAGAAGTACCGCCCATCCCTCAGGAAATCATGTCCATCGTCTTCTCAAATAGAGCATTATCGATGCCAGCCTGGGCAGTTGGGGGCGCTAACAGACCCGATGCAGCTGGGTTCCTCCTCTGGATGAACGTCCCTAGGTGGTCACACTGGATGAGGTTCTCAATCGCCTTCTTCAGTTGGTGGCAGTCTTCTGTGTCCTGACCATGGTCCCAATAGAAGCGGCAGTAGAGGTTTTTGTTACGGGGTGCTCCTAGCTTCAAGGGAGGAGGGCGCTGAAGATACGACTCGCCCTTGATTTCCATCAGGATGTGGGATATCGGGATGAGCAGAAGGATAAAGGGCCCCTCTCTGGGGGCAAGGCGCTGAAGGTAGCGGGAGTACCAGGCGCGTGCAGCCTTCCGAAAGATGGAAGGAAAGGCGATGCAGAGGAGGGAGTCAGTCGCCCCCTGGACCTGTATGAGGACCTTGTAGCTCTTTAGATGGTCTACGGGGTCAATGGTGCCATCGTAGGGGTCCAGCTGGGGCAGGCGGAACCAGTTTGAAATCAACTCCTGCATAATACGGCAAGAGAATGGGAGGTGGCTATTATAGTCCGCCTTCAGTGGGATGGTGATTCTGTGGCTGAGCTCCTCCATCCGCTGGTTATACTCATTTAACCGTCGCTCGGCCCGGCGAGCGATCCGACCATCAAAGACTCCTCCCGCAAATATCTCGAAGACGGGGAAGGGTGGCACCGAGGATGATGTCCCCGCTCGGTCTCCTTCCCATGCCGCTGCTTGGGGGAAGTGCTAGCATGGCGGAAGGGAGACCGGGGCCTCTTGGAGGCCTCTCGGCGATGATGCCTGGGCAAGGCACGATGGCGGTGGGTCTCCCACTGAGGGGATCTCCCATGGGTGGACTGTTGACTGGGTTGAACCATCCCTGCGCCCGGTGAGGGTGGCCTTAGGTGCTGCTGCACGGCCGCTGGCTGTTGTTGCAGCTCCTGGACCGCTGCCACATGTGATTGGACTTGCATGGTAAGGGCGGTGATTCGATCGTCCTGAGGTGGTGGCGATGGCTGTGCAGGAACATTAGCTTGGGAAGCTGGGAGACTAGTCTCTAGTTGCTCTTCTCCCTACCGATGCCCTCCAGCATGGCTGGTGAAAATCTTCTGGGCGCACGTCACTACCATCTTCTTGTTTGCTCAGGGGAAGGGAAGTCTATAGCTGGCTAGTTCGAAGTTTTCTACTTCTCCGCCCCCTTTCCTGGCATGCCAATCTATTGCCGCCAAGTCACGTTCCTCGAACGTCGGGTAACAGAGTGGATCCAAAGGATGGTGAGAACAGTTCGGGAATCTCCTAATTCATTCTCCTCGACAAGATTCCTGCAAGAAAGTCCTTGGGGACTGGTTGCACTAGTGGGGACCCTCCGACACTCAAGTGAGCAACTTGAGAAACAGTGATGAATAGTGGACTAAAAGACTTTAGCCCGCAAAACATAGAGTTCATATCTCTTCTCTTATTATGAGTGATGGTTCTTATACCTATCCAAAAGTCCCTTTTACCCACTTTTGGAAGGTTGTTGATTTCAAGATGTTATTGTCTGGTAGCGGACAACGGCAAGGTTGACAGGACAGGCTGCAACCATCCCTGAGTTTGTCAGGGATAGCCCTGCCTGTCAGCTTCCTGCCAAGTGCGGCGTAACATGTGGTAGGTGGGCTAGGTCACGTCAGGCATGCACCATAACTGGTAGTAGCCACGTGCAGTCACAGACGGTTAGTGGACCACGTCATGGTTGCAGGTGGTTGGTTGGCCATGTTGCAGTTGCAGATGATCCGAGGCCGAGGGAAACCCTGGAGTTTGAGGTCGAAGGGGACCTTGGGGTTCGAGGCCAAGGGGGACCCTGGAGTCCAAGGCCGAGGGGGCCCTGGAATCTGAGGCCAAGAGGACCCCTGGAGTCCGAGGCCGAGGTTCTATCAATCGCCCTATCTGTTAGCCCTAATGTGACTTTATCAGCCACATCAGTTATGATATATATATCCCATAACCACTACTAAATGGCATTCGTTATTGGATAGTTATTGTATTATAATAATTTTATATGAAAATTTTATAGTTATCATTATTTAACATCAACATTATTTATCTATATAATCTGATACCATTTCAAAATTAAAATATTTCAATAATTAATACAATAATTTATTTATTCAGTAAATAGTTTAGAAAAAATAATTGTATTGGTTCAATAATGATCGAGCAATGAAACACATTATTTATTTTATTTTTTCTCTATGGATGTATGTATGTATGTAAAATATTATTATTATTGTTGTTATTATATTTAAGCTCGGAAGGGGACTAATGGTCACTTTTATATCTTTATCCACATCATAGTAACTGTAGCCTACCCTAATTGAACTTCACTTCTTAATCAAATTGAATCTTTTTTTTTTTTTTTTGGTACAGATGGGCGATCATACAAGTCTGGTGTGAGTTAACCCAGATACATCAGAATATAAAATTTTTAATAAAACAGGAGGGCAGGGGTCATCTCTACTCCATATCCTATAGCCCACATGCTGAGCCACAGCAGCCGCCGTGCAGTCCGCCGCCGAATTGGCTTCACGAAAAACATGACGAATCTGGGCAGTATCCATTTCCTGAAGCATAGACCATATATCCCGAGAATCAGATTAGAGGAGACATAAAGTTTGAGAAGCATAAGAAATACCTGCCCAAGCAGCATAAAGCTTGGACATAGGTATAGAAGAATCCAGGGAGCCAAATCCTTCAGCCGCCAGCATATCACCCTGAGGCCCACGGATAATGAAGGCCGAACCAGCCAATCTACCACGGACACTCCCATCAAAGTTGATTTTGACAAACCCTAGAGGAGGGGGCTCCCAGGAAATGAAAACCGTACGACTATTCGCTGTCGAAACAGCAGGAGAACCCCAGAGGCCAGAGATATCATAACCAACCGATAGAGTAGCACAGGCACAATCAGCGGATAAGGATCTGATCTTCCTCACCAGCTGCTGAGGAGATATAAAGTCCTTAGAAAATATGATCTGGTTCCTAGATAACCAAATCTGGTAGGCCGTGGCCGCCCAAAGACCCCGAGTATGCTGAGAAGCCATTCGAAGATCCTGAAAAAAGAGAGGACGAGGGGAACCAAAAGCATCCACTCTATAAGCATAGCCCACCAGGTGCCATATCTGACTAGCTCTAGGACATATGAAGATCGCATGGTCTGTAGACTCATCCTTCAAAGCACACAGGGGGCAGGTCGGCTGGATAGAGACACCCCTACAAGAGAGCAGGGCATATGTCGAAAGGCAGTCCCAAAGAAGCTTCCATAGAAAGAGCTGAACCCTAGGAAGAGTGGGGAGCGACCATATCCAAGCAGCATCCTTCGTTACCTGGGGCTGAGGCCTGAAGATCTTCATCAAGTCCCTAAAAGGTGCCCTAGAGAGGGAGGATCGCTGCCATAGCCTAACATCAGCCGAGGGACTAGAGATAAGAGGAATGGATAAAATCCGCTGCGAGAGTTCCTTTCCAAACAGACTGGTCACCAAAGGGGTATGCTAGGAGGGGGGATCAAATGAGATTAAATCCTTAACCCTCAAATCGGTAGAAACATCAGTACTGAAAAATGAGGGCCATCGGGATAGAGAGAGCTTAGAAATCCAAGAATCCTGAATAGCGTCAATAGAATGACCATCACCAATCATCCAAGAGGTATTCTTCATGATGGAGTCTCCAAACTGGCAGACCTCCTTCCAAAGGAAGAGCACCCCCGGGGCGGCATTATATACTCCCCAGCCTTCCAATCACCATATCTCGCCCGCATAACGGAGCTCCAAAGACATTGCGGCTC
>UESW01004728.1:195369-285591 GCA_900491605.1 Calamus simplicifolius
GATCAAATCCGGACTCATTCAATTTCAGAATTTAATCTTTTTTGTCTGAAATGTCTCCGAGCCGACTCGAGAGTACGGAGTCGACTCGAGTTTCTCTGAAACTCAGGAGTCGACCCCTGGTATGAGCGAGTCGACTCGAGTTCGTGTCCGTGCTCTGTGACTTAGGCGAGCCGACTCGAGGTTTGCGCGAGTCGACTCGACGTGGTCCCAGTCGATTTATTTAGGGCACGAGTCGACCCGACGGACATTTCATCTTCCAAAACCTTCCAAATCCTCTCCAAAACTTTCCCAAAACCTCCAAACCTCAAATAACCTCTGATTAACCAATCCTTCAAGATCTATGGCCCCAAAACCCGAGGAGCTAGCTCGAGCGCCGGTTTGAAGAGAAAGAGGACCGTCCGACGACCCGTCCGCGAGCCGTCTCGGATTCTCCTCTTCACCTTCGGCTAGATCCTCCAGCTCCAGCTCCTACCCTTCAGGTAGACTTCTAGCCAGTAGGGTTGTAACCACAGGAAGAAAGGTGATTTTGAGTTGTTTGAAATGAAGGATTCATGTTGGGAGACAACTAATTGAGATGGGATTTGAGAAATTTGTTCATTGGATGTCCAACTACCCTGCTTTGGTTAAAGAATTTTACAAGAACTTGACTAGAGGAGATGATGGCTTGGTAGCAAGGTTAGAGGGGTTTGAACATTACATCCTCATTCTTCTAGATTATTGAAATTACCCTTGTCTGGACCATCTTCATTTGCCCCAGAAGATAGATCTCCTGCTCTCTCCGACTTTTGAACCGGAATTTGAAGGATTTGAAGAAGTTTTGCTAGTCAACTGCCATTGGAATTAAGGCTTCTCCACAAATTTGCAGCAGGATTTTATTTCCCAAAACCAGCCGATTTGACTATGTTTCTGAACGAGATATTTTTGTCATGGATGCAGTTGTTTCTGGGAAACCCATCAATCTACCTAGGATGATGATTTGGTATATTGCAGACTGTGGTGGAAAAAGAAATCCAGTTTGCCCTATGGCATGGTTTAACTAAATTATTTCTAAGCCAAGGGATTGTGTTCAGTGATTGTGAGCCAAAGAAGGAGTTAAGACATACAGATTATTATACTTTGGCCAATTCATCGCATGGGGTTTGTTAAGAAAAATGGAAGTTGGGAGAGAAAGACTGTTACAGAGGATAGAGACTAGATGCAGAGGCACCCAGACCTTCTTGAGACTTTCATCACCGGAGCCTCCTCAGTGTTCATCTATTCCAGAGTCTGTTCCTGCTCCTGCTTCGGATCTACCCCTGCTCCTACTGTTGCTCCTGCTCTGTCTTCCACATTTTCATCTGGTAGTTTTTCTGATACTCAGTTAGATCAACTTCGATCTCTATTCAAGTCTGAGTTAAGTGATCAAGAAAATAGACTGAAAGAAGAATTTAATGAAAAGTTTATGAACTTAAAAGAAGCACTTATATTCTCTTAGTGATCGAGTTGCATTGATTGAGTCCACTCTCAGTTCATCTACCGGTTCCTTAAGTGAAAATTTAAAGAATATCTTTGAAGAACTTAAGGACATCTGCGGTGACTCGGAGACTTACTCCCAATGCAACGCAGAGCTTCAAGATAAAATCACTTCTGCTTGCACTTTTGTTGATGAAAAACTCAAAGACTATGTTGATTCAATGTGAAGGGATGAAGCAAATTGTAGATCATTTGAATAGAATTACTAGAAGAAATTTTTAAGTTTTCATGTAATCTCTTTTTGATGTAATCAAGTTTACTTTTAATGCATTGAGCAAGTTTACATTTCCATGTACTTTCATTTTGAAGTAATGAGAAAGTTTGATGCTTTACTTTTGTCTATTTCAATTGTAAGTATCCTTGAATTTCTTTGAATGATAATCCTCAATTGATAAGTTAAATGAAAAAGAAAGAATGTTATTGATATTGAACTTCCTAACCTTTTTGTTGATTACAAAAAAGGGGGAGAGTTTTATTTATTCAATCGTATATGATTGCCTTCAATTCAATCTAAGTTTAATTGTAAGGGGAAGAGATATTGAATTTCATAAAGAAAATGCTTAAGTTCTAATTTTGAAAATTTTGAATGATTAAATTAAGTTCATAGGGGGAGCTACCTCATTGAGGGGGAGCCTTTCCATGAACACAAAGTTGATTTTGGAATCACAAATTTTTCAATTTTATAATGCATATACTCAATGTTTTTGTCATCATCAAAAAGGGGGAGATTGTTGAGAAATTATTGAAACATAATTGCCCCAACTTATTGATTTTGATGATTTCCAAAAGACATTGAGTTTACTTAAAAGAATACAATATGTATATTTATCAATGAAACCTTGAGCTTTCAAATTGAAAGGAATGAACTATTAATGGTTATATTAATGAGTTTTTGAATCAATTGAATATATGTTTCAATTTCTATGCTTATGAATTCAAAAAGGAATTTTTACACATTATAATTCAATCGAATGAATTCTTTGAAATAGCTTGAATCTGTTAAAACAATTTAATGTAAGTCAAATTTATATTTCAAATTTGGTTGGGATGATTTTCAAAGCAAATCAGAATGTTTTCTGATTTTTGTATCAGTCCCGAGCCGACTCGAGAGTTTCCGAGTCGACTCCTGATTTTCTCGAGTCGACCCTTGGTTTTCAAGAGTCGACCCCTGACTCGCGAGCCGACTCCTGTCTGTGCGAGCCGACTCCGCTCAAACAACAGAACCCATGTTTTTTGAGCACTTCTCGAGTCGACTCCCCATTTCCTCGAGTCGACTCCCGACTTTCAGGAGCCGACACTTGTGTTTTCGCGAGTCGACCCTTCATTGCTTAAAATGTTTCTATTTTTGGATTCGACCTCGAGCCGACTCCCTCAGTCTCGAGCCGACTCCACGAAATCTGGGCGATTTTTGAATGACACATCAGCCCCAACGGTTAGATTTTTGAATAACGGCTATTTTTCCTTGTCTCTAACGGATATATTTTTGCAGATTCTATAAATAGAGAAGCTCTTTTCAGCTCAGAAGAATCGATTTTGAAAATCAAAGAGAGAAAAGAATATCTTTTGAAAAGAGGGAAAAACAGACATATTGAAAAAATCATCCAGCTCAAAGGAGAGTGATTCAAAAGGAGTGAAATCCAAGTGGAAGCTTCGCCTGCTCCTTCTCATCAATCCACAAGAGCCAAAAGAAAATCTACAAGCATTTCAAAGGTCAAATCGGAGGATTTTCAAAAGAAGAAAAAGCTTCATCTCAACTCCAAAAACTTCAACGGTCAAGAATCTTGCTGAGGCGTGATTCAACGTTTCAAGAGGAGTTGAAGAGAAGAAGGAAGAAAGCCCAAGCCTCTACCATCTGCAATACAATCAAGCTTTTCTAACCTTTAATATTTTGTACTTCATTTGTATATTTGCTCAAGGGGAGCACTTCATTGTTCAAACACTATTATTCTTATTGTTTGTTGATTCAATCAGTGGATTAAATCAGTGGAGGTTGGTATACCTCGTTGCAAGCCGGAGTGCTTGTGTTGGGTTAGTTGTGAGCCCTAGAAAAACAACGTGTAGGGTTTTGTGCTGGTAAGCCCGAGTTAAAACCAGCTGGGTTCGTTGTGCACCCGGTAAAACAACAAGTTTGAGTTGTGAGCTTGGAAAACAACTCGGCTGTAATCTAGAGAGATTATAGTGTGGACCCAAGTGAATCTGGGGAGTGGACGTAGGTGTTGATTGCACCGAATCACTATAAAATTATCTTGTGTTTGCCGTGCCATATTTTCTCTTTCTCTATCTCTTTAAATTTGCTTGTGCATTGCTTATTAGTTAGCCTCTCACTTGCACATCTTGCTAACTAATCATTAAAGTTAAAAAGTCTTAAATTTTTAAGAACCAATTCACCCCCCCCTCTTGGGTTGCCATCTGGGCCAACACTGCAGCTCCTCCTAATAGGAAGAGATACCCAGTGGTGGATTTAACATCGAATTTATCTGTTACCCAATTAGCATCACTATACCCCTCAATCACTTCAGGATAACCAGAATATACTAGAGAATAATTTATGGTTCCCTTAAGATATCTAAAAATTCTTTCTAGGGCTTTCCAATGTTCTTCACTAGGATTGCTAGTATACCTACTCAATCTGCCTACTACATAAGCTATGTCTGGACGAGTTCTATTTGAAATATATAATAGGGATCCTATTCTTTGAGAATATCCTAATTGATTAATAGGTTCTCCTAAATTTTTAATTAAATGAGAGTTATGATCATAGGGAGTAGAAATATGATTTAAATCATAATATTCAAACTTTTGAAGCATTTTCTTTATTGAGTGTGCCAGACTTATTGCTATTCCATTATCTACTCTGTTAAGTTTCATTCCTAGAATTACATTGACTTCTCCTAGGTTTCATATCAAACTTATTTGATAAGTAGCTTTTAGTTTCTTGAATTAATTTTAATGATGTTTCTAGGAGTAATATGTCATCTATAAGCATAGTATTATAAAATTAGTATCCTATCTTTTATAGTATACACATTTATCATATTCATTTATTTTAAAGTTATTTTCAAAATGATTTCATCAAACGCCACTGTCTAGGAGCTGTTTTAAACCATAAAGAGATTTGATTAATTTATATACTTATATTCTTGTCTTTTTACTTCAAATCCTTGAGGTTGATTTATGTAAATTTCTTCTTCCAATTCTCCATTTAAAAATGCAGTTTTTACGTCCATTTAATGAATTATTAATTTATAAATTGAGGCTAAGGCAATTAGAGTTCTTAGGGTTATTATTTTTGCTACAGGAGCATAAGTATCAAAATAATCTGTCCTTCTTTTGATTAAATCCCTTTACTACTAACCTAGCTTTATATCTTTCTATTGATCCATTTGGTCTTAATTTTCTTTTAAAAATCCATTTTGTTCCTATAGGTTTGTTTCCAGGAGGTAAATCAGTTAAAATCCAAGTCTTATTTTCTATGATTAATTTAATTTCACTATCTATAGCTTCCTTCCAAAATGATGATTCTGATGATGTCATTGCCTCATCGTATGTGGAAGGATCACCTTCTATTAAGAATGTGAAAAAATCTTCACCAAAATCTTTTTCAATTCTTTTCCTTTTGCTTCTTCTTAATTCTGGTTCAATTTCTAGTTCTGGTTCTATGGCTTTAGAGGATGATGTTTCAAATTCCAGGGGTCTAGAGATTTTAGTCTTGAATGGAATTATATCTTCAAAGAAGGAGGCATCTCTAGCTTCTAAGATTATATTATCAGATATGTCATTAATCTCTGATTTTATTACTAAAATATGTAGGCATTGCTATTTTGGGCATAGCCTATAAATACAGCATCTAAGGTTTTGGATCCTAGTTTTCTCTTTTGGGTTCAGGAATATTAACCTTAGCTAGACACCCCCATACTTTGAGAAAGCCTAGGTTAGGTGTTCTTCCTTTCCAAAGTTCATAGGGAGTCTTACTACTATCCTTAGTAGGTATTCTATTTAGGATAAAACAAGAAGATAGAAGAGCTTCCCCCTACAAGTTCTCAGGTAAGCTAAAACTAATGAGCAAAGAATTTACCATATCCATAAGGGTACGGTTCTTACGCTCAGCTATACCGTTGGACTGTGGAGAGTAAGGAGCAGTCAGTTGATGAATTATCCCATGTTCTTGATAGAATTGAGAAAATTCATTCGAGGTATACTCCCCTCCTCTATCAGATCTAAGAATTTTAATTTTTCTTTTTGTTGATTTTCTACCTCACTCTTATAAATTTAAATTTATTGAAGGTTCATTTTTAGATTTAATTAGATAACAGTAACAATATCTAGAAAAATCATCTATGAAGGTTACTAAGTACCTATTGCCACCACGAGTTGGCGTCTTAGTTGAGTCATAAACATCACTATGTATTAACTCCAAAATTGACGAATTTCTTTTCACTGACTTGAATGGCTTTCTTGGTTGTTTAGATTCAGCATATATTTCACATTTAGACATATCTAGATTCGATTTAGGAATTAGTTTTAAATTCATTATGTGTTCGACCTTTCTTAGGTGCACATGACCCAACCTGGCATGCCATAGATTTTGATTAGACTTATTCACTTGATAAGTTTGATTCTCAGCTGTATTAATAAAAGGATTTATTACATTCAATTTAAATAAGCCTTCACTTGCATATCCTTTTCCTATGAATGCATTATTCTTAGTTATTACAACTTTATTACAATCAAGAACAATTTTGTATCCTCTCTGAAAAATGAAAATAATTTTGTTACAAAATTGTTTGAATAATTCAAACAATTTTTTCTTTTCTTTTTTTTTTCACAACAAGAGAACAAGATATTTTGCTACAAGTAAAAGAAAATTAATATATTAAATATGTAATACAAATAAATTATAATTAATTTGCACCAGTTTTCCTTTAGATTGTTATTGAAATTGATTTCTTCATGTTTGCAAGAATATATTAGAATACATATCTCTATATACATGTATAAAAAAAAATTATCTGTGGTGGTGTGTGAGGCAGATTATATTCAAAAAAAAAATTTTAAAATAAAAATAAGTTAAGAATTAGGCCTGGGAGACGGTTTATACCACTGCCCTAAAGGAGAACTGGCCCTTGCGAAAAAAAAATTAGAACCACAACTCTCCTCTAAAGTACAACCCGACAATTCGGAACCAGATTCCTACATTCGTTGGCGGCACGAAAAAAAATTAAAACCACAAACTCCTCTAAAGTACAACCCGACAATCCGGAACCAGATTCCTACATCCGTTGGCGGCACGATCTCAACGGATGCGATCAGCGATCTTCAACGTAATCTTCAAAGAAAAAAAAATAAAAAAAATGTAGAATTGTTGTTGTTCTTCCCAAAATTTTCATCCGAAACCTATTTATAATTTTTTTAAAAAAAAATGATCGGATGTTTTATTTTTAAAATGACAAGATTGATTTTCTTTTAAAACGGTCGAATGTTCAAACGGCCGAACGTTTGTTTGTTTGTTTTTTTTTTAACAACGTTGGCGTTTGGTTTTCCAACGGCCGAACGTTAACACTTTTAACCTTTTTTTTTTTTTTTTTTTTTTTTTTAAAGAAATATGGTTGTTATGAACCACCAATCAGCTTGCGAATCATCTATATTCCTACAACCCTTCTCTCTAGTTACTAGCAGTTGTTTACATGGCATACCTCACATGACATGGATGCGGTCTCAAGAATCTCTCGAGCCGAGTCTGTTGACATCCTCCATCAGCGGTCCTCATATCCAAGATAATTTATTTTATTTTTAAAAAAACAAAATAAGAATAGGGTGCACAAACTTAAGAAAAATGAAGCCTATTGTTCCACGAAAGATAGCCTTGGAGTCATCTTTCTAAAGGCTTTTTATTAATCACCATTATAATGATTTCTTTAAGTAATAAGCTCATTATTAATAGGATCATCAGTGATAGAATTACTAATAATCCAATATCACCTCATTTGATATTAGATATTTCAATAATCAAAATCAGCATCTCATTTAGTAGTAGATATTTTAATAATCAAAGATTATTAATGATCACATATCACTATGTTTGGTATACCATAAAATAGAAAGTCACCATTGGTACAATACCAATAATACCCTTCCAAACTTATTTGCATAATATATTATTATTATATAATAAGATTAATAGTATAATAATATAATATATAGTTAAGATATAATAATATTACTGATAATACATTTATATAATAATAATTAATATATATGTTATTAATATATATATATAATATATAGTAATATATTATTATAATAGGAAGAGAGATTGATAAATATAAAAGAAAATTATTTCAATTTTTTAGTGAAGATCACCATCACCTCGGTGATCCAGTATTCTCAACCCTTCCTGGGATTAGGATCATTCTTCTAGATAGTGATTCTAATTTTATGGTGATCATGCGCTACTTTTAACTAAGAATATCAATTAGGATGATCTTATCACTATCCTAAGATCACCGATAATCTTGCAAAGACCCCCTATACCAAACAATCTCTAAAAGACATTTGGTTATGGATTGAAAGATTCCATCCTAACATTATGTTATCAAAAATGTGATTTCTGAATTTTTAAAAGTTTGGGTAAAGAGGATACTGATTTTGATTAGTGTAGTAGTATGATTATAGAATACTAAATATTTTGCATTGACATGCATGTTTGGTTGACAAATCAAATTAACAAGAATTTGATAAGAAAATATATTAAATTTAAAAAATACCCTTATTTCACAAATTAAAAAGAAACTAAAGTAGACCAATATTTTTAAATATATTAATTAATACTATATAAATATATAATGCATAAGAATAGAATATAAGTTATAAATATACATATATTATTATAATTATAATATAATTAAATTTAAAAATACATAATATTATATATTTATTATAAACAAAAACATTAATATATATTTATAACATGAAATATATATATTCATAATATATACTATTTACTATATAAAATAAATAGAATATAAAATAATAATGTAATATTATCAAAATAATAAGAATCTAATAAGGTTGTTAAATTATATTAATTATGTGATAAATTCAATATTATATTACTTATTACATAATATTAAATTTATTAATATATTAGTAATAAATATAATAATTAATTATAATAATTACATAAACATAATTACATCAAAATAACTAATTATTATATAATACAATGTAAATATTTTTTTGTTATTTATATTAATATATAATGAAAATTTAATTAAATTTTTATATTATATATATATTAAAAATACATATGATTGGCAATGGCTTTCAAATATATTAATTTTTGTTATACAACAACAAAGTTATTTAGAGGCTTTTTGCCCTAGAGTTACTTAATAGGTAGCAATCTCACATTATCCCCTTGTTCTAATTATATTGCAACATCTTTTGGGGGTAATGTGTAAGGGTGTGCCTGGTCCGGATCGAATTGATTTAGAGATATTTTAAAAGCAAATTGATTTGAATTAATTTTTTAAAAGTAAAATTAAAACTAGACCGCTTACTCTAGTAAATCAAACCAAATCAAACCAAGAAATTTAGTTTGATTTTGATTTGGGTTATCATTTGCATGTACCTACATTAAATGATCTTGCAATCACTCTTCATATATTAAATTTTATATGGCTAGATGACAACTTAGTTATTCATAATAAAAAAATATATTTTTTATATAGAACAATTATTCATACATATGTAACAACTCAGTTTTAACTATAATACAAATGCAACCCATATAATTTATATACACAGTTTGGTTTGGTTTATATCAGTTTTTTAAAAATTCAAACCAAAACTAAATCATCTTCTTTGGTTTTTAAAATTTTTAAACAAAATCAAAATGAGAGGCAAAAAAAAAAAAACTGATTCAAATCAAATTAAAATTATGATTTGGATTGGTTGTTGTTTGGTTCCTTTTTTTGCACGCTCCAAGTACTGCAATTCCCATAGGCATATCAATTTTTTCCATATAAATTGTATTAGTTTAGAAAGACTGCATAAAATTTAGCAATATTTAGCGTTACCCATGCACTAACTTAGGTGACTTGGTCAGATTGATCAACTGTAAGCATAAACCTAACGATGCATGTTTAGCTGAGAAACCCATGGGCCACTGGACCCAACCCGTGTAACAAGTTGGGCTAGTGTTTCTGAATGTGAGGTGTGCTCGGGTCACAAACTTTTGGATCAATTTTACTTTAGGCCAAGTTCAAACCAATGATTTATGAGCCCGGTAGCTTAACCCAACCTAAACTAATAATCATATCTGATGATGCCCAATCACTGATCCTGCACATCGGGAACGGATGGATTCTCCAGGCTTCGCTTACCAGGTTACCTGCAAAGAAGTCCTAGGACCGGAGAGGATTCTTCGGTAGGACCTTCCGATGCCCAAGTTAGCAATTGAGGTCATAGCCGAAGAGGAGCTCGAATGAGCTCTTTTTAGGTGAAAGGGTGCTCCAGAGGAGAAGAGATTTCTCTCTGGGTCTTAAGATAGCGATTTTCCGGGGATTATCGCGCATACCTGTTTACTGAGTGGATTCACCTTTTTATAGGGGTTGACACTGGCATGATCACGTGGGATTCCGTGAGAAGGGAATGTCTACGGAGTTCTTAAGAATTGCGTAAATCTGCGTTGGTTGATGGGTCCTGTCTCATCGGAAAGGGAGAAAGCGGCAGTTGGTGTGCTAAGTCCCATCAGCCAGCAGGGCTGTTGGGTAGTTGGGTCTGGTCCCATCAGCAGCGTGGCCAGTGGGTAGTTGGATCTGGCGTTGTCAAGCGGCACGGGTCAAAGAGGTAGCGTCCCGAGCTACCAGAGCCGTGTTGGGGCAGATTTGGAGGAAACCGAGAGTCTCGACTCTCTCAGGGGAGCCGAAGCTTATGTGGGTCGGCCAAGGGTGCCGAGGCTGACCTTGCCGACCAGGACGTGCCGGGGCAGGGCCGACCAGGAAGGGTCGGGGCTGACTCGGCGAGCTTGGAGATGTCGGGGCCGAGAAGGGCCGACCGGGAAGGGTCGGGGCCGACTCGGCGGGCTTGGTGACGCCGGGGCCGACCGGGAAGGGTCGGGGCCGACTCGGTGGGCTTGGAGACGCCGGGGCCGAGAAGGGCCGACAAGGAAGGGTCGGGGCCAACTCGACGGGCTTGGAGACGTCGGGGCCGAGAAGGGCCGACCGGGAAGGGTCGGGGCCGACTCGGCGGGCTTGGAGACGCCGGGGCCGAGAAGGGCCGACAGGAAGGGTTGGGGCCGACTCTGCGGGCTTGGAGATGCCGGGGCGAGAAGGGCCGACCAGGAAGGGTCGGGGCTGACTCGGCGGGCTTGGAGACACCGGGGGCCGAGAAGGGCCGACCAGGAAGGGTCGGGTCCGACTCGGCGGGCTTGGAGACGCCGGGGCCGAGAAGGGCTGACCAGGAAGGGTCGGGGCCGACTCGGCGGGCTTGGAGACGCCGGGGCCGAGAAGGGCCGACCAGGGAGGGTCAGGGCCTACTCGGCGGGCTTGGAGATGCCTGGGCCGAGAAGGGCCAACCAGGAAGTGTCGGGGCCGACTCGGCGGGCTTGGAGATGCCGGGGCCGAGAAGGGCCGACCAGGAGGGTCGGGGCCGACTCGGCGGGCTTGGAGATGCCGGGGCCGAGAAGGGCCGACCAGGAAGGGTCGGGGCCGACTTGGTGGGCTTGAAGATGTCAGGGCCGAGAAGGGCCGACCAGGGAGCGTCGGGGCCAACTCGGAGGGCTTGGAGACGCCGGGGCGCACCCATGTTTTGATTTTGCCGCAATTACCCTTGGGGCTACATTAGCCACATCAGATGCCCCCCGCCCCTGAGCGCTAAGGGCCTCGCGTCTGCAATCCTTTGGGCGAAAGGGGCGCAAAAATTCAAAAAGAGTGATTGCCTCCTTTAGTGCGCTTTAAATGGGCTGATGTGCTGGTGCTTTGTTTCAAGGCAGTGTCGCTTCGAAGATCTCCCGTAATCATGCTTTAGGTGGTGATAACGTTGGCGCCGGATGCTCCGGAGAAGGAGCCCATTGGGTGATGGGAAAAAGGTGAAGGCATCATTATCGCTCCGTTTTCTATGGCCTACGATTGGCCGGGGATCGCGTCTTCTGGAATGGATCGAGGCGGCATGCCTCGGGCGCAGGCGAGATTTTCGGCCGGCAGTCTGCGACGGAATGGGCGCGCGCCAGATGGCGGGATCTGGGGCGGCGTTAGCTGGAGACGGGGGGCTATAAAAACCTCCCAAGGACCTATGGAAACTTTTATGCTACCATTGCTTTCTTCTTCTACTTTCTTCTTCTTTGAGTTCTTTTGCGACCTGAGTCTTTCCAACTTCGAGGTTAGTTTCATCCCCCTTTTTACCTATGGACCGTCATGCCATTAGGGAGGGCAAGAGACCCGTAGAAGAGTCTTCCTAGTCTAGCAGTGAGGACCAGGTCCCTGTAGCTAGAAGTCGAATGCCTCAGTCGGTGGGCGGTGTAGTCATCCGTGGTGAATCGGGGGCAGCAGGACCCCCGATCACCTCCGGTCCTCCTATTAGGGCAGTTCCCTTGTCCTCTTGCCATCCGGCGCTTCCTCCGGCGATGAGTTCCGATCCAGAGGATATAGCTGGGGTGGCTTCCAACATGACCTCTAAGGATATAGAAACCCTTAGGGCCAAATACAATGTCCCTGACTTTATTGATCTGTCCGCGCCGGGGCCCGAGGATAGGGTGACCTCTGACCATCCGGGCCGGGTCGCTCTGTACGAGGAGTTCTTCCGGTGCGGGCTGCGCCTTCCTTTCCATCCTTTTTTCTTTAACCTCTTAGATAGGTATAGGTTAGTGCCGGTACAGTTTGACTCCGAACTCGATTCGGATCATTTGCGCCTTTGTAATCCTCTGCTACTTCAAGGGGGCCCATCCAGGGCTGTCCCTGTTCCGAGCTTTCTATAAGCTCCGCCGCCAAGGTGAGGGTGCCTGGTGGGCATTTACTACTAGGCCGAGTAGAGCCTTCCCATTGGGTCTCCCATCTAAAATTAGGGGGTGGAAGCCTAGATTTCTCTTTGCCCACGTCGAGGGGGTTAGGGCCGACTGGAGGGAGCCCAAGACCAGCTCTAACGAAGACTCCACTGTAGGGGATAGGGATAGGGAGTTATTCACCCAACTGTCCAACTGTCAAATCCCCAATTATAAGGAACTCCTGTCAGAGGAGAACCTGGTAGAAGCTGAGTTAGCCCCGCCAATCGGTGAGCTTGGCGCCTGAATTTTCTGTCCGTCCTTCGATTTATTGTACGGTGCTACTGATGCTTGTTACTCTTTTGTGCAGCAGTGAGGGTTTCCGCCAGCAATTTTGAGGCCGTCATGAGGAAAAAAAGGCGGGTGACTGGAGAGTCGTCCCGGCTGGCAAAGAAACCTCGAGAAAGGGAGCCGGCAAGGCCGGCCGTAGCCCCCACAGCCCCGACACCCACGGGGGAGACGGCTGAAAAGAAGCTGGTTGTAAGGGCGGCCCGGAAGCCTGCGAGGGCTGAGACCGAAGAAGGGGAGATCCCGGCCACCACCGAGGCGATGGTGGTGGTTTTGGATGGAGAGGAGGAAGTTCCTGCCGCCACCAATGTGCCCGAGGCGGGGCGGGTCACTGTTGCTGTTGGCCCTCCGGCCGCTGCCGAGCCGGAGAGGGAAAGTGCTCCCCCAACCGCCAGTGAGGGGGAGCGGGCCGCCAGGAAGGCCTAGAACGGGGCAGAGGCGATCGAGAGGCAAAGGGGTGAGTCGGGGAGCTCATCCCGCCAATCAGCCTGGCGCCCGGCCCGCCCCCAGGCCGAAGGCCCACAGGTGGGATAGACGAGGCTGGTTCCCCTGGTCAGTTCAATGGCGGACGCCGCGCAGGCCTTCCGTCTCCTGTCAGGGGTCCGAGCCGCTGAGATCGAAGAGGAGACGCAGGGAATGAGTCATTCCGTGCTCCTGGACATGGTAATGGTTTCTGTTGTCCAGGTAAATTTTGAGCACTTGTTACTTTCCCATATTTCTTCTTCTTCTTGTAGCTGACATGTTCATTCTGCTACAGTTGGTCACTGGAGCATTGGGCCTTCGCGAGGTGCTGGCCCACTCTTCCACCACAATCACCAAGGCCCTGGCGCGGGCCGATAAGTATAAGAAGGAGAGCATGGCGCAGGCTGAAAGCCTTGCTCGCCTGCACCAGGAAACCTCGACCTGCGAGGACAGCTGGGCTGGTCGCATGAGGGAGATGGAGAGCCGGGTCGAAGTCGAGAGCGGCCGGGCCTCTGCGGCTGAGGCCAAGATGGAGCTGGCCTCAGAGAGATTGAGGGCCACCGCGGCGCAGAACGAAGAGTTGACTCAGCGGATCCAACGCGCTGAGGAGGAGACTCGGATCGTGGCAGAGAGAGAGGCCGCCGCGGAGAAGGCGGCGGCAGAGGCTACAGAGAGAGCGGCCGCTGCGGAGAAGGCGGCGACGGAGGCGGGCTTGGAGAAGGCCGGGGCGGTGGCCTGTGCTGACGAGGCCAGCGCCCGTGCCGCAGAGGCCGAAAGCAAGGCCTGGGAGGCCGAGGCCAGGGCGCAGTGGGCCGAAGCCGAGGCAGGGCAGGCCATCTCCAATTATAAGGCCTCGCCGGAGTTCAAGCAAGAAGTCGTCAAGGCCGGCCTCGACGCCTATATTCAGGGCTTCGAAATGTGCAAGGTCAGAGTATCCGTGGCCCTCAAGATCGACATTGCTGAACTCGAAGATATCCGGCCCGGGGATTCTGACGAGGAGCCTGCGGAGAAAAGGGACGAAGGGAAGCCCGGCCACGGCGGGCCTTGAGTTATTTTTTTCCTTTTACTTTATTGTATGTAACCGGCCTTAGGCCCAATTTTGTATCCTTCTTCAATAGTCAATGAAAAAGACTTTTTCTCCTAACTTCTTTGTGTTTCGATCCATCCCGTCTTCCTTCTTCTGAGAAAAACGCCCTACTGCGCCTTACTTCTTGTGGCCAAACCGTATATGCTGACGACTTTGAAGCCGAATATAGCATCTTCTAAGATGTTCTGCGACTCTGAACTTAGCCAATATTCGAATGCATCTCTAGAATGTAGGCCGGCCATATGAACAGTCACTTAAGATGTTTCGTGCTGTCGCAGGCTGTTCACAAGAAGGCTTGCTTACGCATGAGTCCCAAAGGCTTGGAAAGATCTCCGGGCGGCTTGACGCCAAGCCTAACTTTGGAGGCGTCTGGATTGACCAGAGATGGTTGAGGTTGATTCTGCCATCATAAGGGGTTTGCATGTTGCCTGAGGGGTAACTCGATCAGGTACTGAGCTACTAGGGTCTTAATCGACTCGGAGGTGCTGCCGTGCCGGGGCCGAGTGGTGTCTCGTTAGCCGCGATGCCGGTGAGCTCCTCTTGAACCACTTCAGGGGTTTATGTGCCGCCTGAAGGATGACTCGACCGGGTACAGAGCTGCTAGGATCTTAACCAACTCGAGGGCACCGCCGTGCCGGGGCCGAGTGGTGTCTAATTAGCCGCGATGCCGACGAGCTCCTTTTGAACCGCTTCAGGGGTTTGTGTGCTGCCTGAAGGGCGACTCGACCGGGTACAGAGCTGCTAGGGTCTTAACCGACTCGGGGACACCGCCGTGCCGGGGCCGAGTGATGTCCCGTTAGCCACGATGCCGACGAGCTCCTTTTGAACCGCTTCAGGGGTTTGTGTGCCGCCTGAAGGGCGACTCGACCGGATACGGAGCTGCTAGGGTCTTAACCGACTCGGGGGCACCGACGTGCCGGGGCCGAGTGGTGTCCCGTTAGCCACGATGCCGGCGAGCTCCTTTTGAACCACTTCATGGGTTTGTGTGCTGCCTGAAGGGCGACTCAACCGGGTACGGAGCTGCTAGGGTCTTAACTGACTCGAGGGCACCGCCGTGTCGGGGCCGAGTGGTGTCCCGTTAGCCGTGATGCTGGCGAGCTCCTTTTGAACCACTTCAGGGGTTTGTGTGCTTCCTGAAGGGCGACTCGATCGGGTATGAAGCTGCTAGGGTCTTAACCGACTCGGGGGCACCGCCATGCCGGGGCCAAGTGGTGTCTCGTTAGCCGCAATGCCGGCGAGCTCCTTTTGAGAGATTTGGTCCTTGGAGGCAAGGGAGAGTAGGCTGTTACGTCAGAAGGTGTTGGGGAGATTGTTGAGAAATTATTGCCCCAATCTTATTGATTTTGATGATTACCAAAAGCCATGAGTATATTAAATGATGCAATGAATTTATTTACATGAGCAATGAATTTATTTAGAATAATCAATGAGTATGTTAAGTATGACTTTAATCAATTTGAAAGTAACTTCAAGCTCCATGTTTAAGCTTTCAAAAAGAAATTTTTTCATATCTCAATCAATGAGTTTTTGGAACATTTCTTGAATTGATTCCTAATGACAATTTTATTGTATTCAAGTCAAAAAATGATTTAAAATTAATCTGGAACAAATTTCAAATTCAATCAGAAAATTCTCTGATTTTTGATACGTTCCGGAGCCGACTCTAGAGTTTCAGAGTCGACTCCACTCAGTATACAGAGATGTCTGTTTGTTCGAGTCGACCCATGTGATTTCTTGAGTCGACCCCCGATTTTGTCGAGCCGACTCCATGACTGTGTGAGTCGACTCCGCTCAGACACCAGAGAATATTTTTCTGAGCACTTCTCGAGTCGACCCCTTGCTTTTCATGAGTCGACCCCCGACTGTCAGGAGTCGACACCTTATTTTCATTGAGTCGACCCTTTAACTTTCTGAATATTTCTATTTTTGGTATCGCGTCTTCGAGCCGACTCGCCTAAAGCTGGAGTCGACTCCAACAAATCTGGGCGTGATTTTTCTGAATGCCAACTCAGCGCCAACGGTAAGATTTTTCAATAACGGCTAGATTTCTTTGTGTCTAACGACTATATTTTTGCAGAGTCTATAAATAGAGAGGCCATTTTCAAATCAAAAGACAGAAATACAAATCAAGAGAGAAAAAGAAAAATTTCAAAAAAAGAAGAAAAACAGAGCGTCATTTGAAAAATCCGAGATTCAAAAATAGAGTGAAAGAAAAGGTGAAATCAAAGGAGACTTCATCTGTGTCAAGTTCATCAATCCAAGAAAAGTCTAGAAGAAAATCCAAGAGCCATTCAAGAGCAAATCAAGAGATTTTCAACATTCAAAGAAGGAAGAAAAAGCTCAAATCAACTCCAACATTCAATCCGTGAAGAATCTGAGCTGAGGCCCGATTCCACACTTCAAAGGAGTTGAGGAAGAAGAAGAAAAGCCTGCACTCAAATCAAATTTAAACAGGCTTTCTAAACCTTGTTTTTATTTGAAATATCTGCTCTAAAGGAGCTTTTTGTATTAAACTTACATTTTTATCTTGTGTTTACTAATTCAATCAGGGGTTGAATTAGTGGAGGTTGTACACCTCTTCACAAGCTAAGGTTAGCTTGTGTGTTGGGTTTTGTGCTGGTGAGCCCGTGTAAAACCGGCTGGGTTCGTTGTGATCCCGGGAAAACAACAAGTTTGAGTTGTGAGCTTGTAAAACAACTCGACTGTAATCGAGGTGATTATAGTGTGGACCCAAGTGAATCTTGGGAGTGGACGTAGGTGTTGGATACACCGAACCACTATAAAATTTTGTGTTTGCCGTGCTTATTTATCTCTCTCTTCTATCGTGCTTTAACTTGAATTAATTGTTTGCATCTTCTCATCAATAGTTTAAATTATTTAAAAGGCTTAATTTTTAAAGAACCCAATTCACCCCCCCCCCTCTTGGGTTGCCATCTGGGCCAACAATTGGTATCAGAGCTTGTGCTCATTTGATTTTGATTGATCACACGATCAAGAGCTAAAGATCCAAATGGCAACACAAGTTGGTCAAGTTTTGCTGAAGGTCATTCTACGAATAGACCTCCCTTGTTTAATGGTTCCAACTATTCATATTGGAAAGCAAGAATGAGGATATTCATTCAAGCTTCTGATTATGAATTATGGGTGTTATAATTAATGGACCTAGTACACCCACACACTTATTGATGGCACTATTGTTCCTAAGCCCGAAAGGGATTGGAATGATAATGATAGGAAGATGGCACAGCTTAATGCTAAAGCCATGAATGTTTTATATTGTTCTCTTAGATGCTAATGAATTTAATCGATCTCTACTGTAATTCCGCAAAGAGATTTGGGATAGATTAGAGGTTACCCATGAGGGAACCAACCAAGTAAAGAATCTAAGATTAATATTCTTGTTCATAAATATGAATTATTTAGCATGGAACAATCTGAAACCATAACATGCATGTACTAGATTTACTGATATTGTAATGGTTTGAAAAGTCTTGGAAAAACATATACTAATCTGAACTTGTTCGCAAAATTCTTAGGTCATTACCAAGATCATGGGAAGCAAAATGACAGCAATCCAAGAAGCCAAAGACCTCAATACTCTACCCTTAGAGGAGCTTCTAGGATCTCTTATGACCCATGAATTGACAATGAAGCAACATGTGGAGGAGGAAACAAAAAGAAGAAGAAATTGCCCTCAAGGCTGCAAAAGTTGAAGAGAGCAGCAGCGATGATGATGATGATGATGATGAGAAACAGCTCTTCTAGCAAGAAAGTTTAAGAAATTTATGAGGAGAAAGAAACCCTTCCACAAAAGAAAATTTGGAAATAAGATGGAAGGAGAAAAGGAAAAAAAGGACAAGGACAAAGAGAAAGACCCCTTGATCTGTTATGAATGTAAGAAACCGGGGCATTTAGATATGACTGTCCTAATTGAAAAAGACCTTCAAGAAAAAGAAGAAAGCTATGTTGCAACTTGGAGCGACAGTGATGAATCTTCTTCCGAAGAAGAAGAACAAAAGAAGTTGCCAACATTTTTTATGGCGAATGACGACGACGAGGTAAGTTCTGAAAACCCTGTGATGATTTTGCTTTGATGAATTATTTGAAGCTTCAATGAACTTGTAGATGATTTTAAGATTTTGAAAAAGAAATATAAGAAAATGAAAACATAAACTTAATTAAAGAGAAAAATGAACTTGCAATTAAAGATTCAAAAAAAAGGAAAATCTTAAGAAAAGAATGATTTTACTCATGAAATTAATAACTAAAATCTGAAAAAAAATCTGACAAAAGATTTGAAAAAGCAAATGCAAACTCTATCTTTGGAAAATGAACAGCAATTGAGAAAATGAATCTCTAAAGAAAGAAGTTAAAAAATAAAAGATATTGTTGATAAATTCACTTTAAGTTCACTAAACTAAACATGATTTTAGATAGTCAAAAAGCAGTTTTTGACAAGGCTGGATTAGGATATAATACATTAAGAAAACAAAAATCTTTGAAAAATATTTTTGTACGTGCTAACCAAAGTAATATCACTTGTTTTAAATGTAATAAAAGGCATAAATCATTTGAATGTAATTTACAAAAACCAAATAAGAATTTAAATTTTAAAGGAAGAAAATATGGGTTCCGAAAGGAACAATATTTGTTGCTACTAACCATGAAGGACCCAAGAAAGCTTGGGTACCTAAACATAAAGTTTGATTTCATTGCAGGAATGTCTTGTGGCCAAGAGATCAAAGAGAAAGTGGTATCTTGATAGTGGCTGCTCAAGACATATGACGGGTGACAAAGAAGAATTCATCACCCTTGAAGAAAAGAAAGGAGGAGTTGTTACGTTTGGCGATAATGGTAAAGGTCAAATTATGGGCCTTGGTAAAATTCAATAACTCCATCCACATTTATTGATAATGTACTTTATGTTGATGGTTTGAAGCATAACTTAATTAGTATAAGCCAATTATGTGATAAAGGTTTTAAAGTATCATTTGAAACTTCTTTATGCACAGTGTCTAATCCATTGATAATAGCATTGTATTTACTGGTTATAGAATGGCAATGTATACTTGGTTGATCTAGACAAATTTAGTATCATTGCTTAATTGCTGATAATGCTAATATGAATGAGATTGGTTGGTTGTGGCATCGTAGATTAGGTCATGCAAGCACACACCTAATTTCAAAACTAATTAAAATGGATTTAGTAAAGGGCTACCTAAAATAGATTTTGAAAATAACAAAATATGTGATGCATGTCAATTTGGAAAACAAACAAGAAGTTCTTTCAAATCTAAAAATGTTGTTTCAACTTCTAGGCCATTAGAGCTACTTCACATGGACCTTTTTGGACCAACTAGAACCACAAGTCTAGGAGGAAAGAAATATGGTCTTGTGATTGTAGATGATTACTCTAGATACACTTGGGTATTGTTTTTAGCTCACAAAGATGAGACTTTCTCGATATTCCTGAAATTCTTTAAGAAAGTCACAAATGAGAAAAACACTACCATAGTGTCTCTAAGAAGTGATCATGGAACTGAATTTGAAAATCACTTATTTGAAAATTTTTGTGCTGAAAATGGTATTAATCATAATTTTTCTGCACCTAGGACCCCACAACAAAATGGTGTTGTAGAAAGAAAAATAGGACTTTAGAAGACATGGCCCGTACCATGCTATGTGAAAGCAACCTACCAAAGTATTTTGGGCGGAAGCTATAAACACGGCATGTTACATTTTAAATAGAGCCCTAATAAGACCAATACTTAAGAAAACACCTTATGAACTATGGCAAAACAGAAAACCTAATATTAGATATTTTCATGCATTTGGTTGTAAATGCTTTGTTCACAATAATGGTAAAAATAATTTAGGCAAATTTGATGCTAAATCTGATGAAGGAATATTCTTAGGATATTCAACAACTAGTAAAGCATATAGAGTATTTAACAAGAAAACCTTAGTTGTTGAAGAATCCATTCATGTAGTTTTTGATGAATCTTTAGCAACTCGTTCCGAAAAGTTTGATGATGAGAAGATACAAACATAATTGAGAAAGATCTTGAAAAATTAAATATTGATGTATCTTCAGATCATGAGCAAGAAGCTAAAGATAATGATTCACCTAAGGATGATGATACTAACACTAATCATAATGATATGGATCTTCCTAGAGATTGGAGATATGCTTATAGTCACCCTAAGGAATTGATTATAGGTGATCCATCTCAAGGAATAAGAACTAGATCATCTATGAGAAATATTAGTAATCATCTTGCATTTGTATCACAAATTGAACCTAAAACTATTGAAGAAGCTGAAAAAGATAATAATTGGATGTTAGCATGCAAGAAGAATTAAATCAATTTACTAGAAATAATGTATGGACATTAGTAGAAAGACCTAAAGATCATTCTGTTATAGGATCAAAATGGGTATTTAGAAATAAACTAGATGAAAATGGCATAGTAATTAGAAACAAAGCTAGATTAGTTGCAAAAGGATATAATCAAGAAGAAGGTATTGATTTTGATGAAACCTTTGCACCAGTAGCTAGATTAGAAGCCATTAGACTATTACTTGCATTTGCATGTCACATGAATTTTAACTTATTTCAAATGGATGTAAAAAGTGCTTTTCTAAATGGATTTATAAATGAAGAAGTTATGTAGAACAACCACCAGGTTTTGAAGATCATGAATTTTCAAATCACGTTTTTAAATTGCACAAAGCATTATATGGTTTGAAACAAGCACCTAGAGCTGGTATGATAGATTAAGTAAATTCTTAATTGAAAATGATTTTATAAGAGGAAATGTAGATAAAACATTATTTTTGAAAAGAAAAGGTAAAGATTTATTAGTAGTTCAAATATATGTTGATGATATTATTTTTGGTGCTACTAACAATCTTCTATGTCAAGAATTTGCTAAGTTGATGCAGGGTGAGTTTGAAATGAGCATGATGGGAGAACTCAACTTCTTCCTTGGACTCCAAATCAAACAAGAAAAGGAAGGGATTTTCATCAACCAAACCAAGTACACAAAGAACTACTCAAAAAGTTTGGTATGGATTCAATGAAACCCCTTGGAACTCCAATGAGTCCTTCATGCAAATTAGACAAAGATGAAGAAGGTAAGAAGGTTGATCAGAAGTATTATCGAGGTATAATCGGATCCCTACTTACTTAACTGCAAGTAGACCAGATATAATGTTTCTGTTTGTCTATGTGCTAGATTTCAATCAGAACCTAAAGAATCTCACTTAATTGCTGTTAAAAGAATACTAAGATACTTAAGTGGAACAAAAAATGTAGGTTATGGTATTCTAGAGACTCAACATTGAACTTAATTGCATATTCTGATTCTGATTATGCTGGATGTAAGTTAGATAGGAAAAGCACAAGTGGTGCATGCCAATTCTTAGGAAGTAACTTAATCTCATGGTTTAGCAAAAAGCAAAATTCAGTTGCATTATCAACTACTGAAGCTGAATATGTTGCAGCTGGAAGTTGCTGTGCTCAAATCCTATGGATTAAGCGACAACTTGAAGACTATGGTATCACACTTGACAAAACACCTATAAAATGTGACAACACAAGTGCAATTAATCTAACAAAAAATCCAATTCAACATTCTAGAACAAAACACATAGAAATTAGATATCATTTTATTAGAGAACATGTAACGAATGGAAATATGTCTTGATTATGTTAATACTGAAGATCAATTAGCTGATATATTTACAAAACCCTTGAGTGAAGAAAGATTCTGTTATCTTAGAGGAGAGTTAGGGATTTGTGATCCATTAGAATGATTTGAAACCCCTAAGAAAAATTATCTAAACTCTTTCAAATCTTTGATCTTTAAGGAAATCTTATCTAGAATTCACATCTAATTGATCTATTAAAATCCAATGATTTTTTATCAATTTTTATGATCAAAATCCGGACACATTTCAGATTCCCTGAAACTTTGTGTTTTTGCTCTGAAATGGTCTCGGAGCCGACTCGGTCAGTATCGGAGTCGACTCCATGTTTCTGCTGAAACTCTGGAGCCGACCCCATCTCTGTGCGAGTCGACTCCACTTCGGGATAAATTTCTGTGACTACCCGGAGTCGACCCCACACTTTGCGGGAGCCGACTCGAAGTGGTCCCAGGTCGATTTATCTAGGGCAGAGTCGACTCCTCGCTCACTTCTATCATCTCAAATCCTTCAAATACACTCTCCAAAATTTTTCCTAACCTACCAAATCCTTAGAAATCCTTGATTAACCTTTCCACTAGATCAAATGGCTCCTAAAACCCGTGGTTCTAGCATTGGAGCGGCCGGATGAAAAGGAAGAAGGCGGTGAAGAAGACTGTGAGGCGTCCCGCTCGCGAACCCTCTCCGAGCATGGATTCCACCTCATCCTCTTCAACTCCGAGTGCTTCTCCTACTACGGCCACATCTCAGGTAGACCGTCTAGCCGATAGAGTGATTACAACCGGAGAAAGGTTGATTTTGAATTATTTGAGGCAGAAGGTTTTCTTGTGGGGAGGCAGTTAATTGAAATGGGATGGGAGAAGATATGTTCCTTAGATTGTCCAACCTACCCAGCCCTAGTTAAAGAATTTTATAAAAATCTGTCAAGAGGAGACAATGGATTAGTCAGCATCATTAGAGGAAATAGAATAAATGTGACAGTGGATTTACTCTCAAGATTGTTGGAACTTCCAGTGTCTGGTACTTCCACTTTTTCATCTGATGATAGGAGCCCAGCTCTATCAAGATTGCTTAATAAAGAAATTGTTGGTTTTGAAGAAGTCTATGCAAATCAACTGTCCTTGGAATTAAGACTTCTCCATAACATTTGTAGTAGGATTCTATTCCCTAAGATTGGGAGATTTGACTATGTTTCTGAGAGAGATATCTTTGTAATGGATGCTATAGTGACTGGAAGACCTATCAATCTTCCGAGCATGATATATGGTACATTGCTGACTGTGGGAGCAAGAGGAAATCTAGTCTACCCTATGGCATGATACTAACTAAGATCTTTCAAAGCCAAGGGATAATCATTTCCGATAGTGAGCCAATGAGAAATTTAAGACACACTGATTACTATAGTTTGGCCACTATTCATAGAATGGGATTTGTGAAGAAGGATGGCAGATGGGAAAGGAAAAGTATGTTGGAAGATAGAGCCGCTGATATTGAGGCACCTGGACCGTCAGTTAGACATTCATCTCCTGTACCTCCGAGCTCTTCTGTTCCTGTTCCGGCCCCTTCTCCTGCTCCGATGGTTGATCAGTCATCTTCTTCGTCTGTCGGTTTTTCAGATCTTCAGTTAATGCAGCTTAAGAGTCTTCTTGATGATCAGGCGGATAAATTGAAGACAGAGTTTGACAAAAATTTATGAATCTTAAAGAAACTCTTTATTCATTAGATGATCGGATCACCAAGATTGAATCACTCTTAGCTCTTCTACTGAGTCTTTAAGTGGTGATCTAAAGAATATTTTGAAGAACTTAAAGACATCTGTGGAGATGGTGAGACCTATGCAAAGTGCAATGCTGAACTTCAAGACAAATTTTAACTGCTTGTACTTTTGTAGATGAAAGACTGAAAGATTATGTTAAGATTCAAACTGACGGAATGAAGAACATTATAGATCACTTAACAAGGATTGTAAGGACACATTTTTGATGTAATAGATGCTTAGTCTTTGCAATGTAATGAAGTTTATATTATGTTTTACATTTTGATACATTGATGTAATGAAAAGTCAGTTTTGAATGTTCAATGTAATCTGAGTTTGAATGTACTTCTCCTATTATCAATGAATCTCAGTTCTTGTTAAACATATCTTAAATCATGAATGTGATTATGTTTGATACTTCTCTACCTTTTTGTTGATAACAAAAAAGGGGGAGAGTTTTATATACATAACTGTATATGCATGGGAGAAATTAAACGAATGTTATTATATGCATATAATAAATAATTGAATGAATGAGATAAAAGGAAGTAATAATTAAACATTACACATACAGTGAATGAATGAAAAAGCAATTCAGATGAAAAGGCTGAATTTTAACATTAAATGTGTATAAGCTAAATGGAATGAATGGAATATTTATTTGAGTTTCATAGGGGGAGCTACCTCATTCAGGGGAGCCTAACTATGAAAATAAAATAAATTCTTTAATTAATCATGCATATACTCAATGTTTTTGTCATCATCAAAAAGGGGGAGATTGTTGGGGAGATTGTTGAGAAATTGTTGCCCCAATCTTATTGATTTTGATGATTACCAAAAGCCATGAGTATATTAAAAGATGCAATGAATTTATTTACATGAGCAATGAATTTATTTAGAACAATCAATGAGTATGTTAAGTATGACTTTAATCAATTTGAAAGTAACTTCAAGCTCCATGTTTAAGCTTTCAAAAAGAAATTTTTATACATATCTCAATCAATGAGTTTTTGGAACATTTCTTGAATTGATTCCTAATGACAATTTTATTGTATTCAAGTCAAAAATTGATTTAAAATTAATCTGGAACGAATTTCAAGTCAATCAGAAAATTCTCTGATTTTTGATACGTTCCGGAGCCGACTCTAGAGTTTCAGAGTCGACTCCACTCAGTATACAGAGATGTCTGTTTGTCTCGAGTCGACCCATGTGATTTCTCGAGTCGACCCCCGATTTTGTCGAGCCGACTCCATGACTGTGTGAGTCGACTCCGCTCAGACACCAGAGAATATTTTTCTGAGCACTTCTCGAGTCGACCCCTTGCTTTTCATGAGTCGACCCCCGACTGTCAGGAGTCGACACCTTATTTTCGTTGAGTCGACCCTTTAACTTTCTGAATATTTCTATTTTTGGTATCGCATCTTCGAGCCGACTCGCCTAAAGCTGGAGTCGACTCCAACAAATCTGGGCGTGATTTTCTGAATGCCAACTCAGCGCCAACGGTAAGATTTTTCAATAACGGCTAGATTTCTTTGTGTCTAACGACTATATTTTTCGCAGAGTCTATAAATAGAGAGGCCGTTTTCAAATCAAAAGACAGAAATACAAATCAAGAGAGAAAAAGAAAAATCTTTCAGAAAAAGAGAAAAACAGAGCGTCATTTGAAAAATCCGAGATTCAAAAATAGAGTGAAAGAAAAGGCGTGAAATCAAAGGAGACTTCATCTGTGCTCAAGTTCATCAATCCAAGAAAAGTCTAGAAGAAAATCCAAGAGCCATTCAAGAGCAAATCAAGAGATTTTCAACATTCAAAGAAAGGAAGAAAAAGCTCAAATCAACTCCAACATTCAATCCGTGAAGAATCTGAGCTGAGGCCCGATTCCACACTTCAAAGGAGTTGAGGAAGAGAAGAAAAGAAGAAAAGCCTGCACTCAAATCAAATCTAAACAGGCTCTTCTAAACCTTGCTTTTATTTTGAAATATCTGCTCTAAAGGAGCTGTTTTGTATTAAACTTACATTTTTATCTTGTGTTTACTAATTCAATCAGAGGGTTGAATTAGTGGAGGTTGTACACCTCGTCACAAGCTAAGGTTAGCTTGTGTGTTGGGTTTTGTGCTGGTGAGCCCGTGTAAAACCGGCTGGGTTCGTTGTGATCCCGGGAAAACAACAAGTTTGGGTTGTAAGCTTGTAAAACAACTCGACTGTAATCGAGGTGATTATAGTGTGGACCCAAGTGGAGCTTGGGAGTGGACGTAGGTGTTGGATACACCGAACCACTATAAAATTTCTGTGTTTGCCGTGCTTATTTATCTCTCTCTTGCTATCGTGCTTTAACTTGAATTAATTGTTTGCATCTTCTCATCAATAGTTTAAATTATATTAAAAGGCTTAATTTTTAAAAGAATCCAATTCACCCCCCCCCCCTCTTGGGTTGCCATCTGGGCCAACAGAAGGGACCCCCCTTTATTGCTCACGCCCTAGGGAATACATTATTGGTAATATTGGCGAAGATTATCCACATTCCAGGTGCGTGGAATGGGCTGTCCGTTGAGCTCTTCTAATTTGTATGCCCCCCGGTGGAGTGCCTCGGCAATGCGATAAGGGCCCTCCCAGTTGGGGGATAGTTTGCCCCCCTCAGTAAGAAACCTCAGCTTTTCTCAAAACCAAATCTCCGCAGCGGAAGACTTTAAGGCGGACTCGAGCATTATAGTACATGGCCGCTCGCTGACGAAAAGTCGCCATGCGTAGCCTCGCCCGATCATGCGCCTCGTCGATGAAGTCCAAGTTAGCCTGAATCAACGCGGAGTTGTTTTCTTCACTGAAGGACTCCACGCGGGGACTGAGTAGTCTGATCTCGATAGGAATGACGGCCTCAGATCTGAAGGCGAGACTGATGGGAGTCTCGCCCATCGGGGCTCTGGGGGTCGTGTGATAGGCTCATATCACGCTGGGGAGCTCCTCCACCCAACGACCTTTGGACCCGTCCAACCTGGTTCTGAGTCCTCTAAGGATGGTGCGGTTCATAACCTCCACCTCCCTGTTGGTTTGGGGGTGGCCAACGGAAGTGAATCGGTGATGAATGCCTAGCTCGTCACAGAAGGCTTTGAATGCTTCGTTGTTGAATTGGCGGCCGTTGTCCGTGACAAGGGTGTGAGGCAGGCCAAAGCGGCATATGATTGACTTCCAAAAGAAAGCTTTGACTTTGCCTTCAGTGATCTTGGCTAACGCTTCAACCTCGACCTATTTGGTGAAGTAATCAATGGCGACTAGCAAGAACTTCCGTTGCCCAGAAGCTGGGGGGAATGGCCCGAGAATGTCCATTCCCCACTGAGCGAAGGGCCATGGAGCCGAGAGCGGGTTCATCGGGGTAGATGGTTGATGTTGGATGTGTGCATGGCGCTGGCAACCATCGCATTTCTGAACTAATTTAGTCGCATCCTCCCTCATAGTGGGCCAAAAATATCCCTAACGGAGGGCCTTTTGGGCTAAGGATCTGTCCCCCAGATGGTTTCCACAGATGCCCTCATGGATTTCTCTGAGGATGTAGTCGGCGTCGGTGGGTCCCACGCACTTGAGCAGGGGATAAAAGAATGACCTTCTGTATAGACGCCCATCGAGGAGGATGAATTTGGAGGCTTTCCACTTGAGCAACCTGGCTTCGTTGCGGTCATCAGGGAGTGTACCGTCAGTGAGATAACGAACGTAGGTGTCCATCCATGTGGGCTCTTGGGTGAGCGGGAGGATTTCCTCGCTATCTTTTATACTGTGTCTTTCCAAATATTCAATGTAAGCATCCCTTGCCATACCGCCGGCAGAGGTGGCCAGACGAGAGAGGATGTCGGCCTTGGCATTTTCACTTCGTGGAATATAACTGATATTAAAGTAAGCCAGCGAGGAGGTCATGAGCCGAACCTTGCCCAAGTATTGAGTCATAGCGGGGTCACGCGCCTCATACTCCCCATTGATTTACCCAGAGACGAGTTGCGAGTCCATGAAAGCTCTGAGACGCTTTATTCCGAACTCCTGGGCTAGCCTTAACCTGGCCAGCAGGGCCTCGTACTCAGCTTGATTGTTGGTGGCTTCGAATAGAAACCGCAGGCGCATTCTGTTCTCTCTCCGCCTGGTCCGGCGAGAATGAGGTCGACGCCTCTTCATTGAGAGTTTGATGCGCCGTCCACATGAAGGATCCAAGTTTCCCCATCTTCGCCTGGCTCAGGCTCGCATTGTTCCTTGGCAACCTCTTCAGTCATCTCCTCTGCCCAGGTGCATTCAACTAGGAAGTCGGCCAGAACTTGAGACTTCAGAGCCAGTCGAGCTGAAAAGAGAGGTCAAATTCTCTCAGCTTGATGGCCCACTTGGCGAGTCGGCCTGAGGTATCCGGACGAGCCAGGATGGCTCGCAGGGGTTGATCCGTGAGCACCACAATAGGATGGGCTTGAAAATATGGGCGGAGACGCCGAGCAAAGACTATCAGGGCAAAGATGACCTTTTCGCCTTGGAGTATCTGACTTCTGCATCATGGAGGACCTTACTCACATAGTAGACAGACCTTTGGATTCCATCAGTGTCGAGACGCACCAAAACTGAACTAACGGCTTCGAAGAAGCAGCTAAGTAGAGAAAAAGACTTTCTCCGTCTCTTGGCTTGGATAGGAGCGGAGGGGAGGACAGAAATGCCTTCAACCCGTCGAAGGCCCTCTGGCACTTTTAGTCCACTCGAAGCTATTCATCTTCCGCAAGGCCTTGAAGAAGGGCAAGCATCTCTCAGCTGATTTGGAGAGGAAACGACTTAGAGCCGCTATCCTCCCAGTTAATCACTGCACTTCCTTCTTGCTGGACGGTGGCCTCATGTCAAGTATGGCGCTGATCTTCTCTGGGTTCGCCTCGATCCCCCGCTGTGTCACTATGAAGCCTAGGAACCTGCCTGCCGTGACCCCAAAAGCACATTTCTTGGGGTTCAGCTTAACTTGGAAACGACGGAGGTTGTTGAAGGTCTCCTCTAAATCGGAGATGTGATCAGAGGCGCGGGTGCTCTTTGTTAGCATGTCGTCTACGTAGACTTCCATGTTCCGGCCTAGCTGGTCCTGGAACACTCTGTTCATCAACCTTTGGTAAGTTGCCCCCGCGTTCTTGAGGCCAAAAGGTATCACTTTGTAGCAATAAATGCCCTTTTCCATCATGAAGGAGGTGTGCTCTTTGTCGCTGGGGTCCATCCTTATCTGATTGTATCCTGAGAAGGCATCCATGAAGCTGAGGAGTTCGTGCCCGGAGGTGGAATCTACCAGCTGATCAATCCTTGGCAGCGGAAAGCTGTCCTTTGGACACGCCTTGTTGAGGTCGGTAAAATCTATGCAAATCCTCCAGCTCCCATTTGCCTTACGCACCATGACCACATTGGCCAACCAACTGGGGTAGTGTGCCTCCCGGATGTGGCCGGCACCGAGCAGCTTGTTGATTTCCTCGTCAATAACCTTTTGTCGATCAGGAGCAAAGCTTCTCTTCTTCTGGAGGATTGGACGGTGCCGCGGGTCAATGTTGAGCTTGTGGGTGATCACTTCCGAAGGGATGCCGGGCATATCAGATGCTGACCAGGCAAAGACATCTGAATTAGCCCGCAAAAAGGTTAAGAGATGCTTCCGGTCCTCTGGAGGAAGGAGTCCACCAACACGGATGGTTCTTGCCGGGTCATCTCCAAGAGGGAAGGTCAAAAGATGTTCAGCTGGTTCTCCTCCCTTGTTAGAGTCTCTAGGGTCGGACGCTTCAAAGTTTGGTTCAGCTTCCAGAGGACTTGATGCCGCGTGATAACAGGGCAGGACTGGGCTGACCTCACAGCGCATCTCCCCGACTCCTCGCCTATGGGGAATTGCACTAACAGACGTCGGGTGGAAATAACTGCGTCAGAAGGTTCAAACCTGGATGCCCCAGAATGGCGTTATACGCCAAGGGAACCCTCACAACTAGAAATTTCATTATTATTGTGCTTTGACATGGCGGTTCCGGCTGTCACATGCAAAGGTATTTCACCTTCAACCCTCACGGAGTCCCCAGTAAAACCGATCAAAGGGGTCGCCACAGGCTGAAGGGAGTCCAAAGATAATCCCATCCGAACAAAAGCGTCGTAGGTAAGGATGCCAGCTGAGCTACCACTATCAACTAATATCCTCTTTACAGGGTGCTTGGCGATTGTCATAGAGACGACGACGCCTTCATTGTTTACATTATCTATGACAACAGATCCCCCCTAGGAATTACATTACTCGGCGCCTCCTCCCCCCTCGACCGCTTAGATGCGGAGGTTGATCCCCAGGACACCATTCCGACCGTCCGCTCCGTGGGGGCGTTATCGACCGGGGCCTGAACAGGCGGAGGCCCCATGAGGGTCGGCAGTGGCTGCTGCACCTTCTTCCATATTTGCCGAGGTAGCCCCGCTGAATGAGCTCCTCGATGGCCCGCTTCAAGCTGTAGCAGCTGTTAGTGTCATGGCCATAGTCCCGGTGGAATCGGCAGTAGCGGCTATTGTCGCGGGGAGGACCTTTCTTCATGGGAGGAGGGTGCTGGAGGTAAGGCTCGCCTTCGATCTCCATCAGAATGTGAGATCGAGGGGCAAGGAGAGGTGTGAGCTTGCTCTCGTCGGGGACAGGGCTTCTATGCCTGTTGTCGGGTCGACGAGGCGGGTCGGCTCGCCGATGTCGAGGAGGTCTGCTTCGTTCAGGGCGAGCAGGCTTGTGGTTGGAGCTCCTTGATGATTCTCGACGGGTAAAGTCGGCTTCATCCGCACGGATATACTTTTGAGCCCAGAGGAGGAGGTCGGAATAAGAGCCCAGGGGCTTCTTATCCAAAGAAAAGGTGAAGCGAGATGGGAGGAGTCCTCGCTTCAACGCCAGCGTCGCTACCGCGTCGTCAAGATGGTAGACCTCGAGGGCGGCAGCTTTGAACCGGGACATGAAGTCCCGCAGCGACTCTCCCTCCTTCTGACGCACAAAGAAAAGGCTGTCTGCCACCCTTGGAATTCGTCGGTAGGCATCGAAATGTGCTAGAAAAGCCTTCTCCAGCTCTCGGAAGGAGTCGATGCTGTGAGGGGGAAAGCGCGAGTGCCACGCGCGAGCGGCCTTCCACAGAGTAGCGGGAAAGGCCTTGCAAGAAAGGCGTCTGAAGCGCCTTTAACCTGCATCATTGCTTTGTAACTCTCGAGATGGTCGAGAGGATCTATTATACCATCGTACGGGTCCACCTGGGGGAACCGAAACCTGGAGGGGACAGGCTCTTCCAATATCCGGCAGGTGTAAGAAGGGCGGATGTCGAACTCTTCCTCCGGCTGATGGTTGATTTTTCTGGCGAGCTCGTCCAGCCGTCGATTGTACTCCTCCAGGCGCTCTTCCGCCTGTCGGTTGATTGTTGGGGCCCTCGAGATGGCTCGGAGGAGGAAGAAGAAGATGAAGAAGACAGAGAGGGAGACGAAAGTCGAGGCTTCCGCTTTGGCTCGTCTTGATGATGTGGCCCCGAAGGGATTTTGCTTGGGCCATGTTCAGGGGACTGCGGCCGCTTGGAGGGCTCGCGGCAAGGCTTCCTTGGAGAAGCTGGGCGATGACCGGCCTCCCGCCGGCCGGCCTTCCGCCTTGGAGAACCTCCCCTCGCCGACTGCTAACTGGCGGGGGGAGCGGTTTGATGCTGGGTGGCCACGGACTGCTGCTATTGGAGCCCGTGGACCATAGCAGTGAGAGTTTGGACTTGTTGGGAGAGGGTCGCTAATTGCTCCGCTGTTTGGGCGGCTGCGTTCAGTTTTGGGCAGGTGACTGGAGGATCGGCGATAGGGGGGTTGGCCTCCAGCTGCCTAACTAGCGGGGGAAGCCCCGCTGGACAGCTGATGGAAGCATCCTGAGCTCGTGTCACCACCATGACTCCAAAGAGAGAAGAGAGGGGGGGAGTAGAGTTTGGCCAGATGTAGCACAGGGAAGCCCTGGGATACTTGCTGCATTCTACACAAACTTTTAGTCCCCCTTCCTGGTGCGCCAATCTGATGACGCCCAATAACTGATCCTGCACATCGGGAACGGATGGATTCTCCAGGCTCCGCTTCACCAGGTTACCTGCAAAGAAGTCTCAGGACCGGAGAGGATTCTCGGTGGGACCCTCCGACGCCCAAGTTAGCAATTGAGGTCACAGCCGAAGAGGAGCTCGAATGAACTCTTTTTAGGTGAAAGGGTGCTCCAGAGGAGAAGGGATTTCTCTTTGGGTCTTAAGATAGCGATTTTTTGGGGATTATCGCGCATACCTGTTTACTGAGTGGATTCACCTTTTTATAGGGGTTGACCCTGGCATGATCACGTGGGATTCCGTGAGGAGGGAATGTCCACGGAGTTCTTAAGAGTTGCATGAATTTGCGCTGGTTGGTGGGTCTTGTCTCATCGAAAAGGGAGAAAGCGGCGGTTGGTGAGCTAAGTCCCATCAGCCAGCGGAGCTGTTGGGTAGTTGAGTCCAGTCCCATCACCAGCGTGGCCAGTGGGTAGTTGGATCTGGTTTGCAGGCGGCGCGGGTCATAGAGGTAGCATCCCGAGCTACCAGGTCGTGTTGGGGCAGATTTGGAGGAAACCGAGAGTCTCGACTCTCTCAGGGGAGCCGAAGCTTATGTGGGTCGGCCAGGGGTGCCGGGGCCGACCTTGCCGACCAGGACGTGCCGGGGCGGGGCCGATCAGGAAGGGTCAGGGCCGACTCGGCGAGCTTGGAGATGCCAGGGCTGAGAAGGGCCGACTGGGAAGGGTCAGGGCCGACTCGGCGGGCTTGGCGACGCCGGGGCCGAGAAGGGCTGACCGGGAAGGGTCGGGGCCAACTCGGCGGGCTTGGAGACGCCGGGGCCGAGAAGGTCGACCAGGAAGGGTCGGGGCCGACTCGGCGGGCTTAGAGACGCCGGGGCCGAGAAGGGCCGACGGAAAGGATCGGGGCCGACTCGGCGGGCTTAGAGATGCCGGGGGCCGAGAAGTGTTGACCAGGAAGGGTCGGGGCCGACTCGACGGGCTTGGAGACGCCGGAGCCAAGAAGGGCCGACCAGGGAGAGTCGGGGCCGACTCGGCGGGCTTGGAGATGTCGGGGCCGAGAAGGGCCGACCAGGGAGGGTCGGGGCCGACTCAGCGGGCTTGGAGATGCCGGGCCGAGAAGGGCCGACCAGGAAGGGTTGGGGCCGAGAAGGGCCGATCAGGAAGGGTCGGGGCCGACTCGGTGGGCTTGGAGATGCCGGGACCGAGAAGGGCCGACTAAGGAGGGTCGGGGCCGACTCGGCAGGCTTGGAGACATCGGGGCGCACCCATGTTTTAATTTTACCGAAATTACCCTTGGGGCTACATTAGCCACATTAATATCCATTTGAATATAGCCGAGTTTAAAATCCAGTCACCTTCCTTTCTCTTAGATTTATATGGATTTTGGAGCCATCTTATCTTTTTTTTTTTTATCTTTGAGATATGTAAGTTTTGTGAATTTAAGGATGAAAAGATGACTAAACCTAATAAGTAAAAGTATAACAGTAAACATTATGCATCATTTAAACATTACCGTGGAAGGAGAATGAAGCTTTTTGATCTTGTGCCAGGAGTCTAGTAATCTGGCCAAGCCTGAGACCACTTAGGGCCCAGCCATGTATAATATAATATGATATTTAATAATATCACCATGTATATTATATTATATATAATAAATAATAAATAATTATAATATTTAAATATATAATATTTCATTTAAATATATAATAAAAAGCTATCCCAAACTTATACTAAAACTATAATTTTAAAATTTTAATTTTTTTTTGATATTTAAAATAAATTTAAAATACACATTAAATTTAACATGAAATTCTATCAATTCAAGGATTAAGAGAACTGGTAAATTTAAATCTACCATTTCAACAAAGTTTTGTTTACCACGTTGGATAAAATCTACGGTCCCCTAGCATATCAATGCTAATATGTAGATATTGAATTGCTAATATATAAACGGGTTCATGCACTTGATTGTTAATGGTAAACAGAGACAAAAAAGCCTCTAAAGTGTTGATTAAAAATGTCACTTAATGTGATGTACTGATAATCACAAAGCTTTTAAATTGCTTGGTCTCTAGCAAACACTCAAAACACATATAACGATGCTTATACATAAAAAAAATATACATAGACCAATTTTAAGTGATATTGATATATGTCACTTGAGACACAAAAATAATACTTGTAAGAGTCATAGAAACTTACATTGCTTTAAGTACATTTACACTAATGTAATATCAAAGTTAAACTTCAAAACATCTTAATACTACTAAATGCCAAATAAAGTTGAATACCAATAGTTATTATAAAAATTGAAATGTTATGATTTACATTGATTGTTTGATGGAAATGTTTGTTAAGGTTAAGTTAACGGTACTTTTTGTAACAATATTGATAATATAAATAAAACATCATTTAAAAGTTGTTATGATATTTTTTAAGATTTTTGTGACGTTTTCTAAAACGTTGCAGTAGAGCACAATTGATATAATGCTACCTATCTTAATCCTATACCACCTAAAAGCCAACCCAAGCTATTAATCCAAATCTTGAATTCTTATCTTGACTTGATTAACTTGATCTAAAGAACCAAATACCATCTACCCACCCAAATATCATAAATTTATACTCAACTCAACTCATCCAGGCCTTTTCCAAATTTTAGATATGAACTTAAAATTAAACCTAAGAATTTAAGCTATGATACAATGTTATGGACTGCTTAGCATCCTTATGCTATAATTTTCTTTTATTATAAGTATATCTTATGATATAATATTCTTATCTATGTGAAGGTGAATAATGATGAAATTAGCCAATGCTTGGACCCCACCCATCTCTTCTTTTAGGACATCGCATGCCAAATCTCGCCCTCTAGCTTGCCCCTTCAATATTTCCTATAACTAGATCCCTCCTCAGTTTTCCCCCGCCTCAACTTCCCACAACATTCTTCTAGTTTCTCTTGTCCTCGCACCACATCCCATCCCTACTACAAGAAAAACTTATCACATACTTCATAATAAAACTGATCTAATCTTGATTTTAATCCTATGGCATGCATTGACTTTAGAAAAATATTTGTTGTTTAGTCTTAATACCTTCACAAAAAAAACTTAATTAATTATTAAGCCTCTCATTACAGCCCTTAGATTCCCTTCTCCTCATACAAACCCACAACCTTTTATTCTCCTTCCAATCTACCAATTTAAAGATAGAAGAATATACCAAATCCCTTTCCTCCATTTAGCCTATCGCTTTATTTCTAGATTATTTTTAATATCCCTTTATCCATCTAGGCCTTCTCTTTATCCATCAATACTAATCACTTAAAGAGTACCAATCAAAATTATTGATCACTTTTGGTCTCTAAGTAACCTTTTCTTCTAAAAAAAAGCTAACTTTTTCTTTAAAAAATAAAAAGAGAAAAGCACTCCTAGCTACCATAACGAGGAGAAAGCATCTAATTTCTTGGAATAAGCCCTTAATACTACATAGCATCATCTCAACTTTTGTTTAATTTAAAATATTTTTAATAACATTGATTTTTCTCTCTCCTAACCGTATAAATACTCTCTAGAGGATAGAATTGGAGCTCTCTTACTGTATGATAGAGGGAATTGGACTTTCTTACGCATCAATTTAGTGATAATTATGATTTTTTCAACTTTGAAAGCAAGAGATATGGTTAGACATTTTATAGAATATAATACTATGAAATGTATGAGGCCTAATAATTGAACAAACCCTCAATAATATCCTAGATATATTATCATTTTCAAGGAGAGATAACATAACTCTATTATTAGAAAACAAAGAAAAAAAGAAACTTCAACAATAATTTCTAAATCTATAGCGATATTAAATATATTCTCATTCTTTTCTCTCTCTCTCTCTCTATACCAAACCTTAAATTTTCAACCAAAGTGCTAAGCATCCTATGGCTCTAAAGAGAGACAAATAATGACATGAGCTAATAACTTAGTAATATCCTATACACATGCTAATATAATAATAAATAACTACATGATAGTAATAATAATTATTTTGTAACAAATATAACCACATTATTATGAAAATATACATTTTAGTTAACTGAAACTTGAATTTTGTTTCCACTACTCAATAAGCCGCAATATCTATATACATCACATATACAAATCAAAATGATTAATTCATTTCAATAGTGCTTCAATATCAATAATATATAGCTATTTCATAACATTCAGCATGACTTAAATTCAATAATTATCTAAAAAATACTCTATACAAATAATTTAAATTACTATGATCACATCTCCTACCCCATGATGACATAATTGATATTGCCAAGTTTTTTGCCTATGATGAGGTAGTCCATAAATATGGTTAGTCTATAGCATTTTACCTAATAATCTAATCATACAATTCTTAATTTTATTAGTTGAACACATATCATACTCATAATAATAAAATGCAAAATAATATTGCAATCTAAGCATGTACATATATATTGCGATATAAATATACATAATAATTTATATTTTAAAAGCAAATCAAATTATACCAATAATTGTTGCAAGAAATTATATTTGAAAAGCAAAGCAAATCAAATATACATAATAATTTATATTGCGTAATTGTATACCAATAATTGTTGCAAGAAATTAGAGAATCAAAAACTTTAGTAAAGGAGGGCTTTTACCTAGTTTTAATAAAAATAGTTTTAATAAAACTTTAGGAGAGAATAAGATTTGTATTCCATGGCAATAGCTTTTCATACATGTTTCATAGGAGCAATTGACTATCGGTAGATGGATTAATGAGCATTGATTATATATATATATATATATATATCATATTCTTATAATAGTGGATCCTTTTTCGTTGTCATGCTTTATTCATATGCTACAATACTATATACTCCTTTATTATGCATATTCTTTTTTATTGACCACTAATAAACCTTTCCTTAGGGGCTCGGATTGCATGCTATTCAAGAGCATGAGCATGATTTCACGATGGTATCCCTATGGAAATGCTATCAACTAGATAAGTATTGGCAATAATTTATCCATATTTAAAAATTCAATTAACACCTCTTAATCAAGAATTTTTATCAGAGCCATCTTAGCGTCATGGTGATTGTTTGGGCAGTATCTATATTTCACCCTTTTTTTCCACTGAAATAGTAGATATACTTGCCTCTTATAATGATATAATAGAAGTCCATGAAAGTTTTTCCTTGAAAGAAGACACTATTATGATTCAAGGCTACAAAATTATATAAAAATTCTTTTCGAGATACCAATTTCCTAGCAAACACATTCTCTCTTGGGTGCCTTTGCCACCTAAGATGCGACTTTTTATTACTTACCAAAAATACATGATTGTTAATATAGCTTTCTAAAGGGACCAGGGTTGTCTAACTTGTTTGTCCCTTTATCAATATTTTTATTACACCCAAATATAATTTCAAAGTTCTATTATTGTTGCTCAAGCATCTAAAATTAAAAACAAACATAGAGAAAAAAATAGAGATGCTTCTAAAATACAATGCTATCATTTTCCAAATATTTCTCCTTTATTCTATAAAAATTTCAAATATTCTTTTATTTTATTCTTGATATCGAGAGGTTACAAAAGGTTCTTTAATGGCAAGCTCCTCATTGATTATAACAACAATAGTACTTTATCCTAGGAACAAGACCGAAGCAACCTCAAGAGTTAAACTGCCCCAGGAACAAGGCTGAAGCAACCTCAAGAGTTAAATCCTTTTGTTTTGCAATAAGATGTGCAGAAATCTTTATTACAGATTTGTACTAGAAAAACTTTGCGATGATCCCATTGTTGTAAAATGTTGAAAATAATAAATAAGTTATTGAATGTCCAATATAAACCAAATCACATGCATGATTTTATATGAATATTAAAATAAATAAAATAATTTTTCTCTATTTGATCCTTAAAAAGAGGTAGCCAACGTTTATTAGCGGAACTAGTTACACTGCTCTCCTAAGAGCTTAATTTTCAAGGAGCAAGTAGATCCAAATCTTGGTGATGGAATAATACTAATATTGCTTTAAAAAAAGAAGAAAAATATAAGAAAATGAAAAGGATCGATTTTTTCTTCTTTTAGACTCAAACTAACATGGCCTAAATAGAGATTGGATTGAACCTCAATAAGCCCATTGAATGAATGATGTAAATCTAGATCTAATCCTATACTTGAAGCAAAAATTGAATTGAATTCATGCTAGATCAATTCCATCCCTACTTGACCTACACGCAATTAAACTTATAAAATGGATGGCTTTATTTCAAGACACCCATCCCATGCAATTGCTTATTTGACTTGCCTTTGCAAACCAACCATCCCAACTGCTCGAGAATGTCCTTGGCCAAATTGATAGTATGACATATATTTAGGTGGCTAGAAAGAAGTAATATAATGGATTCAAAAGCATCAAATATGGCTTTTCTAAAAAAAACCGAGACATGGTGAAATGATAACAGTAACCAACCATATTTGATAATAGAAAGATTTTGTAGAAATATTTAGAATTGTTCTTCTTAAAATGATTATTTTAGAATGGATAATACTTAGGAAAGGTGCCCTCACCTTATATAAATAATTGTTTATATATTAGGAAAAAAAAGTACTTGAATGTCCAACATGACATTATCATATTGCATGTTGCCAATTTCTTGCTTACTCAAATTCATGGTTGCCTTAGTTTAGTTTTTTGTTGATTAATATAGAAACAATTTAGTAGGTCGAAAGTAAAACAAATACTATAGAAAAATATTCAACGACCTCCTCAACAATATGTTAGCATTATGTTTATTACAAGCACATGCAAGCAGCCTTACACAAATTCTCTCTCTCTCTCTCACACACACACACACGTACACACATAGGGACGGTGAAAAAGACATGTTACTATTTGTGAGGAAAGTGTGATGCCATCAAAAGATAGAAGAAGGAATCTGTTGGTGCTAGGGAAAGATATTGTGTTCAAGTTCTATCAAAAGGGCACAATCTTCTAAAACTTATAGGTAGATCTAGATAGCATAATTTATTTGTAAGTATATATAATAAATCTCCTTCGAAACTATAGTGGTGGTAGTTTCTTTTAAACGAGAAAACCTCCACTGAGTAAGGTTTTAAATAAGTTCTCTTGTAATGTAATCCTCAAACTCCCAACGCTCCGCATTTGCACTGTCCATGTAGAACTATTATCAACACCTAATAATTGTTACATTAATCGACTTTATCTACACCTCAAACTTTTATATTTAAAAGACCTGGCTATTACAATAATATTATAATCGGAAATAATGAGCAATGGGAAAACAACAACATTGTGTTTCTATTCATTTTTATTGGACTTTTCTTGTGTGTTGATTTAACAAACATTTTTGAAAAAAATATAAAAAAAGAATTTAAAAATAATATTCTACTTAAACAAAGGCGTACATGAAAATAATTGCCACTGTTATTGTTATAAATTTTTTTTTCTTGTTATTATAAGGTTGCAAGCTTGTAGGCTCGGATTGAGGATGGGCAAAATCTGAATCTAATCCATTATATTATTTGAATAGTCAAACAATTAAAACCAAACCTAATCTTACACCCTTCTAGCTAGATTGGATTGGATTTACTATCGATTTTGCAAATGAATTAGATTTTTTTCAATCAAATCAGATCATCAATAATCTAAACATAAATAATGATAAACTTATATTAATTAATAATCTAATTATATCATAAACATATTATGCTATAATATAATATTAAATAAAATATAAATATTATCAAAAGCATATTTTACATAGGATTTGATTGAATGATATATGTATAAAATCATAATCAACAACATATGTTATTAGTATATTATATTATGAAAAGAATACTTATTTTTTAAATTAAAGAAGGATTTTGAAATATGTAACACACTAGTTTCAAATTGGTTTAGTGCAGAATTGTAACAACATATGTTATTAGTTTTTGGATCCAAGCCTAGTCCAAATAACTTTGGTTTGAGTTTAAATTGACTTAGCTCTTGATTCATTCCAAATTGTAGATGAATTAATATAATCTATTGGAACCTTGATTATATTTATACAGTATTATTAAATGAGAAAGGAATGTGTCACAAAAATTTCATCCTTTAACATTAATGTTCTTACTGTATTTTTAATTAAAAAATCAAGATATTACTTGACATCACTTTCATTTTTTTATTTTCAAAAATAAGAAAAATATAAGATCTTATTTGGTTATTTCTTTTTTTATTTTTTTTAAATGTGGCTACTAAGGAAAAAATATGATTGGGTACATGCTATCATAATGAAAGTGTCTAGGGGTATGGTTACATGCTATCCAAGAGCATGATTTCATGATGCTACCACTATGGAAATGCTAATGATTGGACAAGTGTTGATAATGATAACTCTTAGCCTATAATTTAGGGGACACTTAATTGCTCATCAAAGTCATCTTAGCTTTAAAAGAGGGCAATACAATATTGATAGCATCATGGTGATGCTGTTTGGTTAGTAGGTATACTTCACCTTCCATTTTTTATTCGAATGGTACGTATACTTGCCTCTTATAAATATATAATAAGAGTTGCATGAAAGTTTTTCATAGTAATTTTGAATTGAGGCACAATAATGATGATATGATTATAAAATTATATGAAAATTTCATTTTCAAATACAACTTTCTTAAAGAAAATATTCTCTCTTAGGGTCCTTGCCACCTAGGATGCAACTCTTTCTTCCTTACTAAGAATACTTGACTGCTAATTGTTCTATTATTATACTCAAATATAGACTTCGAAGTTCTATTATTGCTTCTTAAGCACTCTTAAAGAAAAAACAAGCATAGAGAAAAAAAAAAAAAACAAAGACTTCTTAAAATGCCATGTTATTGTTTTCCAAATATTTTTCCTTCATTTTGTAACAATTCCAAATATTTTTTATTTTCTTCTCCATACTAGGAGGCTACATAACAATCTTTAGAGGCAAGCTCCTTAGTAACAACAGTAGTACTAAGCAACCCGAACTATTAAACCCTTTTGGTTTGCAAAAAGTTCTACAGTAGGTAGTATTACAATTGCTTACTTCAAAAAAATTGCATTTCAATTGAGCTTCCTCTATTGCCGTAACATGTTGAAAATAATAAATAAGTTATTGAATGTCCAATATAAAACAAATTATATGCATGATTTTATATGAATACTAAAATAAATGACATAATTTTTCTCCGCTTGATCCTTAAAAGAGAGGTAGCAAACATTTGTTAGCTCAACTACTTGCTCTCCTCTCCTAAGAGCTTGAACTTTATGCTCTGTTTGGATGGAGAGAAAAGTGGAAGGAAAGAAAACTGGAAGAAGAGAAAAGTGAGAGGAAAGAAAATTGAAGAGAAAATATTTTCTCTCCTTCTGTTTGGATGAGTGGAAGAAAAATAGAGAGGAGAGAAAAATTAATAATTTACAATAACAATAATATCCTTATTATAAATAATTAAAAAATGCATCAATTTTTTTCTTGAAGGGTCAATATTAGAATGAAAAAAAATGAAAGAACACTTTTGAGTTTTCTCTCCAAAATGTTTTCGAGAGAAAACTTTTACGTGTGGCCCACCACTTTTTTTCCTCTATTTTTTTCTCTAGTTTTCTTTCGTCCCTACTTTTTCTCCATCTAAACAAGGTAAACTTCATTTTTTTCTCCTATTTTTTCTCCTAGTTTTCTTTCCTCCATAGTTTTCTCTCCATCCAAACAGAGGCTTAAGAAGAAATATGATTTAAACCTCAATAATGATGGGATAGCATGAACATATTGCTCTAAAAATAGAAGGAAAAGATTGGAAAAAAAAGGTAAAAAGAATTAATTTTTCTTCTTTTAAACTCAAAACTAACTTGGGGCCAAATAGAAATTGGACTAAACCTCAACAAGCCCATTTAGTAAATGATTTAAATCTAGGTCTAATCCTATAATTGACCGAAAAAATGAATTGAATGTATGCAGGTTGATTCTCATCCCTACTAGACCCACATGCAATTAAACTTTAATTTATGAAATAGATGGGCTCTATTTCAAGATACCTACCCTATAGAAATGCCTATATGATTTGCCTATAAGAAATAATCATCCCACCTACTTCAGTATCTTTTTTTCAAATTAATGGACAATATGACAATTATTTAGGTGGCTACAAAAGGATTAGTGTAATGGATTCAAAAGCATAAAACACTCTTTTTTGAAAAAATTGAGACATAGTGAAATGATAATGGCAACCAACCATACTTGATAATAGAAGTATTTCATAGAAACACTTAGAACTATTCTTAAAATGATTATTCTAAATAGGTGTACAATAGTTAGGAGAGTTGCCCTTGTCTTTATCTAAATCATAATTGATATATCAGGAAAAAAAAAAGCCTATTTGTCCAACATGACTTGTCTAATGTAATAGTAATATTATTATATATCATGTTAACATATCCAATTTCTTACTTTCATCAAATTCAAAGTGTTTTCTTAGTTTAGTTTAGTTTCTTATCGATTGTAGAAAAACATCTTTGTAGATCAAAAGTAACACAAATAATATAGAAAAATATTCAATAACCTTATTGAACAATGTGATAGCATTACCGTTAACTATAAGTACATGCAAGCACCCCAATCAAACATGGAAAGGATGAAGACCACCAAAAAAAGAAAAAAAGAAGGAATATGGTGACACTAAGAGAAGCCATTTTGTTTGAGTTCTATCAATAAGATATAATATTAAAAAATTTATAAGTAGATCTAAATTAGTGCAATCTTATTTAATTTATGATATTACCTTATCTTTTTTATTCACGTAATATTGAGTTAGGATTTTGATATTTTTATCCTCTTCCTTAATCAAATATAATCTAGTACTTTTTTTGTTCTAAAAATTTAGGACCTAATTTATTTATAAATTTCCTTAAAGGTAAGAAGTAATTATAACAATAATATACTTAATTTTAACCTTTAATAAGAGTGGAAAACACAAATCATTAATACAATCTATATAGCTAAAAGGAAAAAATCAAGATTATATTTGACATTTATTATAAAAGCATTAAGAGTGTCATTAAAATTGATAATAATGGCTACATTATCTTGCTTAATAAAAAATCAGTGCTAACTATATTTTTTTTCTCAGAAAAGAGGACTTAATATCTAATTAATGAAAATTAATTTTGAGAGTTTTATTGGGCAACAAAAAAGATTATGGTGATCCAAAGAAATAAATTTTAATAAGCCAGGTTTCATATTTTAAGTTACAATTAGAAAGCATTGGCAACCTGAAAAACTACTAACAAAAGGTCCTATTAATTAGCACAAGCCAAATCAAGCTAAGTTTTTGACTTGAGCCTTGGGCCAAAGATTAAGCTCTAAACATAATTATCGGGGATTTCCGCACGATTTCCAAGGCTATTGCTCTGGCGATTTCCGAGCGATTTTCGCACGATTTCCGCGCGATTTTCGTTGTTGTTATCGTGTAAGTCTTGCTCTCCCTTGTCGATAGCTGTGGTGTTTTGGCTAATAGGTGTGGCGACTTCATCTTGCTGTGGCGGAGATACAGGGAATTTGCTACAGTGAATTTGACGCGCCCGGTTCTTAAAGCACTCTTCCTTTGCTTTAAGATTCGGGATCCGGCCATTTCTTCCTCCTGATCTCCGGCGATCTCCGCCGGTTGGGTTTCTCTCTTCATCCGTGCTCTCGTGGTGTGGCTCCTGTTTTCCCTATGGCCTCCGATGGAGCTGCGGGAGGTCCGGCTTCGAGAAGAAGGGGATTTGAGCAGGGGTTTAAATGGGTCTCGTCGTCTCCCTCTCCGGCGGAGGTTGCGACACTTGAAGCATGTTTCCGGCCGTCGTCCAAGTCCCAGAGATGCTGTTGGAAGAAGAAATGTTCGAATGGAAGCTCAGGGCAGTCCTCGCCCGCTCTTTCATGAGGTGGGTTCCGACCGAAGCCTATATCAGGGAATTCCGCAGAGCTGGGATCTCGGGTTCTATCGTCCCAATCTGCCTCTCATTCCGGTGCTATATCTTTCGATTTGAAGACCCGGAGCATGTGAGCTGGTTCTCAATCGCCCGTGGGTGGTTAATGGCCAGATAATTGGGATGGAAGCCTTGAAATCGGAGTTCTTCCCGGCTGCTGACTCCATCTCCTCTGCTTTGATTTGGATGAGACTGCCTAATCTCCCGATGGAGTTCTGGCGTGAGGATATCTTAGGATGATAACGGAGCCTACGGGGAGCTTCTTCGGAGCTGATTCTGTAACTCAGATGAAGAACCGAGGCGGCTTTGCCAGGGTGGCCATCCGCGTTGATCTTCTTCGCCCACTGCGTCCAGGGACCCGAATCCAGGGGACTCAGGGGCCGTTTTGGCAGCAATTCATCTACGAATCGGTGGAAGGAATCTGCCCCAAGTGTGGCTCTGCATTTGGATGGATCCTGCTCACTGGCGTCCTCGTCTGATGCGAAGGAGGAAGACAATGGCCCTGTTTTCGGGCCGTGGATGGCGGCCGTTCGTCAACGGAGGTCTGTGATGAAGGCCTCCCCGACAGCTGATTCTTCTGTGTCGAAGCCTCTCGCCCTGTTTCTTCTCTGTGCCCTGTCCCTCAACCCGGTTCTTCATCGTTGGAGGTGTCTGAGGGATGGCAGATTCCGGCGAAGATGGCTCGGAGGCGCCTTCCTGCGTCGCTGCTGGGTGCCTCGGCTACTCAATTTCAGCTGGGGGAGACAAACAGTGCTGGTTAGTGGCCGTGCCGGTTTCCTTGGTGCGTGCCGGTTTCAAGGTATCCTATGCTGGGAAGAAGAATCTCAATCAGGAAGCAGTCCCTGATCTTTCTCTCAATGTAGCTCCCAATCCATTTGCCTCTCTGGGATCTGATTCCAATGTAGGGGGCCAAGTGGAAATCAGGGATGGGTGTTCGGGTCCCCTTAAGCGGGCCAGACCGGTTGATAGTCTGCCCCCAAGATCAGTCACTAGAGTGGAAAAGAAAAAAGGAAAAGGCAAGAGCTCTAATATCAAATGTAAAGTGGACCTTATCCCTTCTTCACCTACTAAATCTGAGCCCTCCGGACGTCGGGCCGTTGCTCTGGGCAGTGAGGTCACCACTGTAGCTGTTATGGGGCAGGGATTAGACTCCTTATCAACTGTAGATTCCCACAGGTCTGTAGAAACTGTACCTAGCTCAGGTACTCTGCAGACTCACGGCTCACATTATTCTGAGGGTGGCACCCCGTCTGTAGGGCGCCTTTCAGATTATGTTATGGATGAGGACCAGGGGGGGCCCCCTCTACCTCCAGTTAGTTTTATGAAGATCTTATTATGGAATGTTCGAGGTGCTAGTAAGCCCTCATTTCGGTCCTCCTTTGGTAGATTGCTTCAACTACATCATTTTGATATATGTGTTCTTCTTGAAACCAGGCTGTCGGGGGATACCTTGTTACGATTTCGGAGACAGATTGCCCGGTCTTGGTCCTCTTATGCAGTGGAGGCTGTGGGTATGTCTGGTGGTATTTTGGCCATTTGGCGTGATCAGCTGTTACGATTGAAGCTTTTCATCATTGTAACCAGCAGATTGGCCTAGTTGTCACGGAAGGGACCTCTAATCCCTGGCTCCTTTCGGCGGTCTATGCCAGTACGGACTACCGGGAGAGACGGGTCCTATGGTCCGAGCTGCTTTCCCTCCTTGATCGAGGTCTTCCTTCTATTATTGCTGGTGATTTTAACTGTATCACTGAGGCTAGTGAAAAGCGGGGAGGCAGAAGAGTTACTAGCTCAGCTGATATCAATGAATTTAGGTCCTTTATTGGTTCTTCTGGGCTGATGGATTTGGGGTACTCGGGGCCCCAATTTACTTGGTGTAATAATCGGCAGGGGACTGCTCGTGTGTGGGAGAGATTGGACAGAGCTCTTGCCTCGGCTCTGTGGACTCAGATGTACCCGGCAGCTTCTGTTACTCATCTCCCTAGGATCGCCTCTGATCACTGCCCCATTTTGATATCTACTGAGGCTGAGCTCCATCAGAGAAAGCAATTCAAATTCGAGCGGTTTGGACATTCCATTCGGCAGCTCGCACAATCATTTCTCAGATTTGGCACCTACCTGTGAGAGGTAATGCTGTTTATAGGCTATCTCGTCGTCTTTTGTTGACCAGTCGTAGATTGTCTAGATGGAATAAACAGGAGGTTGGGGATCTGGTTAGACAAGTGGAGCAGGTCGAAGCCACTATCAGTGCTCTTCAGGCTAAGGAGGACCACGACGGACTTCTTTTGGACTCTGATCTCTCCCTTCTGCGAGAGAATCTTGCTCATCACCATTCCCTTCTTCGGCAGCAGGAGGTGTTTTGGAGGCAGAGATCCAGGATTCAGTGGATCTGTGAAGGGGACCGCAATACCAGATTTTTTCACCAGGTCACACTCCGTCGGAGGGCTGCTAACAAGATTCGGAGGTTGGTCGATGAAGAGGGACATTTCCTGGATGATATACAATCTATTCGGTCCCAGCTTCTCCATTTCTTCCGCACTAGGTGGACTGAGACCACTGCTGTGGGTGCTCCGGTTATTCAGGTTGATAATTCCAGGAAAGTTTCCTCTGAGGAGAATGCTATGCTGGTCAAGCCTATTTCTGTGGAGGAGATTCGTCGAGCTCTCTGGGATCTTGGTCCGGATAAGGCTCCGGGGCCTGATGGTTTCCCTCCATTCTTTTTCCGTCACTATTGGGATATAGTGGGGCAGGAGGTTGTTATGGCGGTCCAGCTTGTTTTCCAATCTAAACTCATTCCTAAGGATTGGAACAGGACTCTTATCACTTTAGTGCCTAAGTGCACTAATGCTTCTATTCCTCAGCACTTCAGGCCAATCAGCTTATGCACTACTTTATATAAGGTCTGTGCCCGCCTTCTTGCTAGCCGTCTCTGCGAGGTGATTCCCCGTATTATTTCTGCTGAACAGGGGGCTTTTATCAGAGGGCGTTCTATCTCGGATAATATCCTTATTACTCAGGAGTTTATGCATGATCTGCAGAGAGCCCCAGCTAGACGGTGTCTTATGGCTGTCAAACTTGACATGGAGAGAGCTTACGATAGACTGAGTTGGGCTTTTCTTCAAAGCTCTCTTCAGGAGTTTGGTTTGACGGGGTGTTTATTGAGTGGATTATGGCTTGTATTCAGAGGCCTTCCTTTGCTTTGGTTATTAACGGGGGTTTGACTGAGTTTTTCCAGTCTTCGGTAGGGTTACGTCAGGGCTGCCCTCTATCCCCCTTGTTGTTCATTTTGGCCGCGGACGATCTTTCCCGAGCTTTTTATCAGGCTCAACGTGATCGGGCGATTGTCCCTTTTATGGATGGGGTTGGCGGTCCTTCTGTCTCTCATCTCATGTTTGCTGATGACTGCATTATCCTGGGTCAGGCCTCTATTGAAAATGCGGTTTCTGTTGATTCTATTCTGCAGCGGTATTGTCAGGCCTCGGGTCAGAAGGTCAATTATCTTAAATCTTCCATCTGCTTTAGCCCGAAGACTTCCAGGTCTATTAAAGCAGCCATTATCACTTTGCTGGGTATCTCTACTCAGACTGACCGGTTTATGTATCTGGGGATTCCCATGACCGGTAGACGCCCTCGTTGCTCTGACTTTGCTGATTTAGAGAGGAGGGTTCGTCAGCGTATTGAGGGATGGCAGGTTACCGGCCTATCTATGATGGCCAGAGTCACCATTATTCGATCGGTTCTTTCCTCTCTGCCTCTCTATTTGCTTTCGAATGCGGCCATCCCTATTACTTGCCTTCGGAGGATTGAGAGAATCTTCAGAGACTTCCTTTGGGCCTCCATGCAAGATGGGCACGGCACTCATCTATTATCTTGGGATATGATATGTATGCCTATTCAGGAAGGTGGTCTCGGGATCCAATCTCTGAGGATCAGACGGCAAGCCCTCTGGCCAGACATGCTTCTCGATTCCTTCTGGAGCCGCAATGTCTGTGGAGTTCTCTTATGCGGGCGAGGTATGGTGAATGGAAGCCTGGGGAGTGTATTGGGCCGCCCAGGGGTGCTCCTTCTTTTGGAAGGAGGTATGTCATTATGGTGAGTCTATTCTTAAGAAATTACATGGATGATTGGAGATGGTCATTCTGTTGATGTGATTCAGGACTCCTGGATATCTGAGCTCCCTCTTTCTCGGTGGCCTTCTTTTATCAACATTGATGTCCCCTCCAAGATGAAGGTTAGGGATTTGATTTCTCTAGATCCCCCTTCTTGGGATACCGATAGAGTGATCAGGTTCTTTGGTGATGAGCTCTCTCGGCGGATTTTATCTATTCCTCTCACCTCTGGACCTTCGACGGATGCTAGAGTTTGGCAGAGATCTTGTCTTTCCAAAGCCCCTCTTAGGGATCTTATGAAGGTTTTCAGGCCCCAGCCCCTGGTCACGAAGGATGCTGCTTGGATCTGGTCGCTTCCTACTCTTCCCCGGGTCCAGGTATTCATCTGGAAGCTTCTTTGGGACTGTCTTCCGACGAGTGTCATGCTCTCCCGTAGGGGTTTGCCTATCCAGCCGACTTGCTCTCTGTGTGGATTGGAGGATGAGACTACGGATCATGCGATCTTCATATGTCCACGAGCCAGGTTGATTTGGCAGATGATGGGTTACTCCTATAATGTGGGTGGTTCGGGATCCCTATGTTCCCTCTTCTTTCTTGATCTCCGGAGGGCTTCCCAGCATAAACAAGGTCTCTGGGCGATCACGGCTTATCAGATTTGGATATCGAGGAACCACCTCATCTTCTCCGATGATGTTACCTCTCCACATCGGCTTGTTAGTAGGATCAGATCTTTGTCTGCGGATTATGCCCAAGCTTTTCATGCTGTTGGTCTTGACTCCTCTGGCCTCTGGGGTTCCCCTGCTGCTTCGGCAGCGAACCGGCATACGGTTTTCATTTCCTGGGAGCCCCCCCACCAGGGTTTATCAAAATCAACTTCGATGGGAGTGTCCGTGGCAGAGCTGCTGGGTCTGCGTTTATCATTCGTGGTCCTCAGGGTGATATGCTGGCTGCGGGTGGTTTTGGTACCCTTGATTCCTCTGTCCCTATGATTGAACTTTATGCAGCTGGGCAGGTATTTCTTATGCCTCTCAGCACTTCCATGCTCATCGTCTCGTTATCGAGGGTGATTCGATGACGGTTATCCGATGGCTGAGAAAGGAGAATATTTTCAACGGCCCAGTATTCCTATTCTCAGGGACACATGGTCTATTTTACAGAGAGTTGGTTCTGTCCGGATTCGTCATATCTACCGTGAAGCCAACTCGGCGGCCGATTGGATAGCAGCATTTGTGGCTCAGCATGCTGCTGGTTGGATTTGGCGGCTGGGTGACCCCTGCCCCTCTGTCTTATAGCAAATTTTGTATTCTGACCTATCTGGGATAATTCGTACTAGACTAGTATGATTATCCGCTTGTACAAAAAAAAAAAAAAAAAGATTAAGCTCTAGATTTGAATAATTTTGTAGAAAGCATCTTTGGCTTGCTAACATTTATGGTACACAATCTTTTAAAACTTATAGATAGATCTACACAACCACAACCTTATTAGGATATTATACTATCTATTTGATTCACATATTAAATATTGGTTAGATGTAATATTGTGTAAAGATTTTGATATGTTTGACCTCTTTCTTAACCCAATTATAATATAATCCATTTCTTTCAAAAGAAATTTAGGACATAATATATTTTAAATTGAATAAAACAAGTTTTATAATTTAATTTAGAAGTAACTTTTATGGTCTTTTAAAGCTAAACTGTGATTATAATTTTAATATATTCTACTATTTTAATCTTTAATTAAAATGAAAATACATATCATTGATTCTATCTATATAAAAAAATCAAGATTATATTTGCCATCTTTATAGAACCATTAAGAAAGTCATCAATTTGATAATAATGGATACTTTGTCCCCGTTTATTAAAAAATAACATTAAATACCTATTTATATTAAAAAAAAGATTTGACGTTTGATTTACGAAAATCTCTTGTGAGAGTTATTGAGGGGTAGAATCGTTATTGCATTGATAATCGTGCGAAGGGGCTAGGATCAGCCAAATCCCTCTGCCCGCTATGATATGCACCCGAGGAACAAGCTAAACTAATATGGTCCGTCAGACCATGCGACCTCTGACTCGTTCCTTTTCGGGTTTCCATAGCCTGACCTTCCGAACTACTCATAACTCAACTTTCCCCGAGCTTCCCATAGCTCGGCTTCCCCGAGCCTCCCATGGTTCGGCTTTCCCCGAGCTTCCCATAGCTCGGCTTTCTCCGGGCTTCCATAGCTCGGCTTCCCCGAGCCTCCCATGGTTTGGCTTTCCCCGAGCTTCCCATAGTTCAGCTTTCTCCGGGCTTCTATAGCTCGGCTTCCTCGAGCTTCCTATAGCTCGTTCTCCCCGAGCCTCCCATGGTTCGGCTTTCCCCGAGTTCTCATAGCTCGGCTTACCCGAGCTACCTATAGCCCCCCATGGCTCGACCCTCTCCGAGCTCCCATAGCTCGGCTTTCCCCGAGCCTCCCCTGGCTCGGCTTCCCCGAGCTATCTATCTATAGCTCGACCTCTCCGAGCTCCCATAGCTCGGCTTTCCCCGAGCCTCCCCTGGCTCGACTTCCCCGAGCTATCTATCTATAGCTCGACCTTTCCGAGCTTCCCATAGCTCGACTTCTCCTGAGCCTCCCATGGCTCGGCTCTTCCCGAGCCTCCCATAGCTCGGCTTCTCCCTCACCTCCATGGAACCTGACGCGGGAGGGCCTAGACCTATCGTAACAGAACCCCAAACAGAAAATCATGTTGAGAGGTGGCCTAAGATCTAATATGGCTACCTGGGACCTACGCATCTATCAGATCTCAGGCCATCAAAGAGCTCTCCTAGCCGTCGATCCCTCAACGAACAAGATACGGATCCCACCGGCCTTGCAACGGCATGATTCGAACCTTCCAGAAGGCGCTCAAGATTCAGATCATTGCCTACAAATACGGTACCCCCATATCCTTTCAGGTATGCGCTCACTGCCCATGGCTCACTCTCTCTCTTACTCTCGTCCTCACTCTCCTCCACTGCTCGTCGGTGCTCCCCTAGAGCTCCCGATCGGCCACCCCTAGAGAGACTCCCTGGAGAGATCCCTCTCCCCATCTTCTGTTGATCACCGATCCCCACTGACTTGAGCGTCGGAGGGTCTTCCGCGGAGGGCCACCCCCAATACCTCTCGTGCGAGGACTTCTGTGCAGGTCCACCCAGAAGGAAGCCCAGACCAGGAGATCGACCGCGTCCGAGTCGGAGGACGGATCCCGGCGGCAACAAGAGTTATATTTGATAAGCAAATTGTATCAAAAGATTACAAAAATCCAAACAAATAACTTTTAAATAGTGATATTTTCGATGCTTTAACTTACAATTAAAAAGAATATGCCAAGCATTACGTTTGAACCTAGTTCAAAATTTATTTAGGTGCTATGCTATTTGAATTTATTTAGCAAAATTATCACCGCTCGCCCGCACTAGCATCTTTGCATAGAGAGCTTGGTTGGTTTAAACCCTAGAACCCGCACTTCCCCCATATCAAAAAGCCGTGATAGCTTTCAAACCTCAAGCCTGGTCCTGTCATGACTTAAATTCTAGCAAACCTCTTTGCGCATCACGTGCGGCGCAGAATGTGTGCATCGCGCGATGATTAACCCCGCATACATGCTATCATGCATATCAAAAGTATTTTTATTCTTTTTTGCATTGCATAAGCAACGGTGCATTTTTGTGTAGAAAAAATTTTTCTCTGAATTTCAAGGAAAAAACTTTGTGCATTGTGCATGATGAAGAACGTATGCATCATGTACAATAATTGGCCATGCATGCATATAACCGCATATGTCTGAAAATATTTTTATATTTTTATTATATGCATGCATGTGATCAATCAACGTGGAGAATAGTTTTTCAAATTCGAAAAGAGGACTTGGTTCGATGCTCATGTGAAGCGATACCCCCACCCCATGCGAGCCTAGAGGACTGGATCCCCTCTTGGACCCCGGCCCATCGCTACCCCTTTCTCGACTCTCCAGGCGCTCTGCCGCTGGCTAAACACCACCATGTAAAACCGTGGAAAAGCTTGCACTTTACCAGCACGAGCAGAGAGCAGTAGTACTCTTCTCTCTGTGCCCCCATTATAAAGGCACGCCCTCCATCCCACCCTCCCTCATTCCCTTGTAGCAATCTTTAATTATCATCACCACCACATTCCTCGATCGATCGGTTCCAACATATCTCACCTCTTCTATCTACCAAGGAAATGGAGGTAGTAGGGGAAGAGGCTGTGGAGCTGTTCTGTTTTAGAAGCATGATTTGAGAGGATGGTTTTAATGGTGATGTGGTTTTTGGTCGTAGGATGCGAAGAAGAGGCCACAAGTCCCGGCGTTTGGGAGCTGGAACTTCTGCGACGAGGTTCCGATCACGGAGTACCTGGAGACGGCAATGGGGGCTGGTTTGATCCGAGCTCACTTCTTTAGAGGAGGAGATGGTGAGGATCTCTTCAAGGTGGTGACGCCAAACCACCGACAGCATCACCGAAAGGTTAGTAGTTCTGCCATACTTTCATTGTGAATTAATTGACAAAGCTCCTTGCTTTGTCTTTGTTTTAATCTCTCGTTGCTTGGGATACTCACAGGGGAAGAAGCAGTACGACAAGGAGTGGAAGAAGCCTAAGCCAGTGGACGAGGACTTGTACAAGATACCACCCCAAGATCTCCTCTGCAAGATGCCAAAGAAGGCAAGGTTTCTCTTCAAAAGGTTGCTTCATGCATGGGCCATCACCATGTTGTCAAGCCAATTTAAAGCTGGATTTGGGACAGGTTGAAGGATTGAGCAACCTGGTCCGCATCCAACCAAACACCAGTTTAAACTGCATTTTATGCCATATTTCCATGGCCTCCACTGGGAGACAGTTTGAACTTGAACCATGTTATGTAGGATTTGGGTTTACAAACTCAAATTGTCTTAACTTTTATTTGGCTCTTTACCCAGCATGGCTTCTCCCATGTTGGAATTCTAAGGAAGTTGATCAATAATCGTACGTGTGGCATTCTTGCTAGACCTCAAAACTTCCCAGTCATCCATGGCTAACTTTTGTTAGGCTTCTCCACTTAGAACTCACATTTGTTTTGTTTTGTTTTGCAGAAGAAGCTCCTGTGGAATTTGTGGGCTGGGTGTCTAGGCCTCAACTGCATTGCTTGAGGGGGCTGAGCTACTGAAACCACCCTGTTGGTCTTATGTTTTGGTCGTGTATGTAGTTTGTAATTTTTTCTTTTTCCTTCTTTTTTTTTTTTTTTTTTCTTTGCCTCTGTTATGAGACAGATATATATATGTTACAAGTTAGTGTATTTTTAATCAGGAAATGGAAGAAGCCACTGATTCTGACAACTCTTTGTAAAGGTTTTCATGATTCTAAAACAATCAAGTTCATTAAGCCACGAAGAGTAGAGTATCAAAGTAGTAGTTGTTATGTTATTTTGAACCATGCAGTGACAACGCTACCTTGGAGACATGAATTTAGAACCTCTTAATTATGAATGACAGGATTTAGGAGTACCATCAAGTAGAATAAGCATCATGAAAAGCACCAGTTCATTTTAGGAACAGTTTAATGCTGATGATTATGGCAAAATGTATGATGGAGATCTCACTGTTATGTACTTTGATTAGTCCACGATGGGTTGCTCCCAATCTCACCAAGAAGCCCAATCTCAAGTGAAGATAATAGGTCATGATTCACATGCAATGATGTCGTCACTGAGAAGCAAAATTTAAGGTTGGAGTCTGGGTTGTTTTCTCCTAGTATCTTTTTTTTTAATTATTATTCGCTCCAGTCGTTCTAGCTTTTTGTACTGTTGCAGTGGCTTTTTATTTTTTTCTTTTTTTTCCCCCTCCTCTCTCTTAGTCTTTTTATCATTTGGGAAGCTTTAGGAAAGCTGGAGTCCTGTGGAGATGATGGAATGAGTGTCCCACCTCGAAAGGCTATTGACCACCTTTATCTAAAGGTGGAGAGGCTGATGGTGGATTAACCTTTCATATCTTCTACGTTGCAGTCACGTTTACCAATGAAACAAGGTTTAAAGTTTAATTTTCCATTCTACGCGTGGGGTTTTTGTTTTTAACTTTGATTCGTATAAGACAAAAGAAAAAGCCAAAGACGGCCGTGGGCAGCGTGAAGCTTTGGAAGGAAATATGACCCTATTGTTGGAGTCATTTATCTCATTAATGTTACATTTGGTGCATCATTAATCAATCCTAAATAATAATATCGGTTGCTTAAAAGATAAATTAACATTGAATAGATAGAAATACTTGATTACTATATTTGATATATATATATATATTACAGTAATATTAATTACTGTATTTAGTATGACAGACAGATTATCAGTCATATAACATCAAATTTTAAAAATACTTCTAAATTAAATCTATTAAAAATTTATATACAATTATATATTTAGTTTGAAAAAACTTACATTTATAAATGACAATACCTAAATTTGATGACGTGATGATAGCTCACCAGCGAGGATAGGCATTGTGAGAAAATAAGCAAAGCAGTGTTTGGAAGGGATGATTTTATTTTCACGGAAAATAAAGAAATGATTTTATTTTTATGAAAGAAAAAGGAGCATGAGCAATTTTATCAAAAAAATATCAAATTACAATATTTCTGATTATGTGAATAACTATCAGGTAATCACTATAAGATAAATTATCATTAAAAATATATATCAAACATAGTATCTGATGAGCCCAATTTAAATTATCAATAATCTGAATATCTGAATAGATTATCGGCTATCAAATGTAACCTAAAATCATTTGTATAGGGCATGTATCTTTTACGAAATAATACATCAATTCATCAAGATAACGTAAACAAACATTCAAATAACCATTTAATTGGATGTCAATAGAAGTGTTGCCAGTATATTTAAGCAAAAATTGGTAGAAAGCCCTTGAGTGGACTGAGCTATAAGATATAGTTTCTATTGAACAATTATGTAATATTTGGACCACCATATTAATTTTTTTTTAATTTTTTATCTTTCCTATTTCTAATAATTATATGCATTGAAAAGATAAATACATGTACATGTATACTGTGAGTAGACAACTATGTACAGCAGAGAATGATTGCATATTAAACAAATTTTATAGGACAGATTGAATATTACAATTTCAGTCAACAAGAAATTTTCTTAAAATATAGTCAATAAAAGTTCGTTCGACGGCTTTTTGAATATTTAATTATTGATAAATTGTAATAAAATAATTTATCAGCCTATACTCTAGTTTCATCCTTATGTATCTATATCATATTATATAAAGGTAGTTTAAATTACCAAAACGAAAGAATGATAAGTTCTAAAATCAAGGATTAATATTTTCTTGATTTTATTTGTCAACTTTTGTTGGGCATTTTTGATCCTTACTTAGATAACATCTATTTGGGTGAGCATGTAATGGTATTATTAAATTTTATCTCTTTAATAGAGGCTAAATAAAGGCATGCATATAAAATTTTTCTTGTCTTATTTTTCTAAAATTGGACTTCATATAAGGTTAGTACAATCGGTTAAAATATCCTATTCTACTTGGAAAAAAGACCTTAAATTAAGTCTTAGTTAACCAGGGAACTTGATATACATTAGGACATCTACATCACTATATAGAGGACTCTAGTCCCTCCCTCCACTTACATTAAGTAAAGGCCTATGGAGTTTCTTGTTATTATTATGTGTACAGTAAAGAGGAATAGGGCAAAGAGAATGATAACCCAGTATACTCCGCTATGCAGCATAGACCAAATTCCCTAAGGATCGGATTGATGACCAGCAGGGCAAATCACCTTCTTCAGCCAAGAGATGACCGTCATGGAATCACCCTCGATGAAGAGCTCTGAACGTGAAGAGTACGAACAGCAAATGAAATACCCATCCAGGCCGCATGAAGCTCAGACATGGGGACAGAGGAGTCAAGAGAGCCAAATCCTCCAGCAACCATGAGTAGCGCGGATAACAAAGCCAGATCCAGCAGCTCTACCACGGACACTCCCGTCAAAGTTGAGTTTGACCACCCCTGGAGGAGGGGGTTCCCAAGAAATGAAAACCGTATGCCGGTTCGCTGCCGAAGCAGCAGGGGAACCCCAGAGGCCAAAGGTGTCAAAGCCAACACGAGCATAGTCCGCCGTCAAGAGTCTAATCTTCCTGACAATGCTAAGAGTGGAAAGATTTTCTCCATAAAGATGAACAGATTCCTGGACAGCCAGATCTGGTTCGCCGTAGTAGCCCACAATCTTTTCTTCTGAATAGAGCACTGTCGGAGATCTGATGAGAGCCCAAGTCATCCTGGCTACTAGTGTAACCTATCATGATCCAGACCTGTCTAGCTCTGGGGCAGCCAAAGATAGCATGATCAGAAGATTCCTCCTCCAGAAAGCATAAAGGACAGGTCGGCTGAATAGATAAGCCCTACGCGAAAGAAGACCACAAGTAGGGAGACAGTCCCACATGAGCTTCCAAATGAACAGCTGAACCCTGGGGATAATAGGAAGCTTCCAAATCCAAGCAGCATTAACCGATCGCTGGGAAAGAGGCCTAAACAAGTTGACCAGATCCCTAGAGGGGCCTTAGAAAGACAGGTTCTCTGCCAGATCCTGGTGTCCGAAGAGTAATCAGAGATAAGAGGCATCGAGACAATACGAGAGAGATCCAATCCAAAGAAACTTGTCACCAAGGGGATATGCCAACCTGGGGGATCAGAGGAGATCAGATCCTTAACCCTTAAGTTAGCTGGGGCATCAATGCTGATGAAGGATGGCCACCTAGAAAGAGGAAGCTCAGCAATCCATGAATCCTGGACAACATCAATCGATGAGCCATATGGAGTTTCTTGTTATTATTATGTGTACAAAAGAGTAGGGAAAGAGAAGATAAATATACTCCATGAGCTTTGGTAGATTATTTGAAACAACTGCACCAATGGTTGTTTCAAATATATTTCTCTCTAATATAAAAACAACTTGTGATTTTACTTGATCATGAGAATAACACTCCTATGCACCTCTTTTTGTATATGTTTATGCACCGCAGAAAGGATAAAAAGGAGCTGATGTTGTATTATTAATTTGACCATTGCAAGTTTTGAGTACCATGGATTAATTGTACAATGTCAACCTTTTTTATGTCATATATGTAATAAATGCAAAAGTTTGAAGTTGGTGTTACAAATCATTTTTTTCAATTATTTTCTTTAAACTCTTTGTTGTTCCAAACATTTAAAATTCTTTCACTTTTTTTGTCATTTTTTTTAATTAGAGTTTTTCCTTACTTCTACCTCCTAATTGAGGATGTCATTTTTGAATGCAACCTGTAAACCCAACTCGATATGAAGGTAGCAAGTTCGAGTTGAGTATAAATATATTTTGATTAAAATTAGGTTAATCCATTAGCACGTGATTAATAAATAAGTTAGATCATAGATTGACTTGCTAATCTAAAATTGATTTATAATTGAAGTAATTATTAATTGAGCCAACTCCTGTAACCTAACCGTCAACCCAGGTATAACACATCTGGCTTATTTATCTAAGTTAATGTTATCTTTTAATTAATTATTATTTTATGATAGAAATTATATTCTTATATAAGGATTTTATGTTTATCTTTTTCTTTTTTTTTAAATCAAAAAAAATTATTTGTATTTTTAGTTATAATTTTGAATATATAATTTCTTTATGAATGAATTGGCATTAAATATATTTGCACATATTATACAAATTATATGGGTTATACGGATCATACAAGTCAAATATTCATATTTTAATATAATTTAATTATTAAATAAATTATAAGAACCGTATCATGCAACTTATGTAACATACGGATCAAATTAAAATTTAAAATTTTAATTTAGTTAATAAATAATTAAATTAAAATTAATTTATTTCTAATTATATTTTAAAATCGATCTGATTCGTTGCTATGGTTTACCAGCTTCTTTCATGCAATTGCTTATACGTACCCTCTCATCTCAAGAAATTTTCCACCACCTAATCCTGAAGTGGTGCAAGTCTACCATTCTTCTCCAAATTTTCTCATCCATCCCACCAGCCCTACTTTCTCTGCGTACCTCTGCATCGTTAAATTTTGGTACCTGTGCCCCATTTAACGAGTTCCGTTTGTCATCTTTTTGCACTCTCTCTCTCTATCATGGAATTAAGAAAAGCTTTGAAAATTATAAATCTATCTTGTGATTTGATTCAGATTTTATAAATTTGTCTTGTGTCTTCTGTTTTAATTTATCCATGAGTTCAAAGTAATTTTGCAATTTTGAACGGAACCAGAATGACAGGATTATTTAATCAAGCAAGCCTCCATGGCATATATATATATTATTGGGCATGGCTCCTCCCTCCATGGAATAAACAAGGCCAATTAATGCAGCATGAAAAGAAGAACAAACCAAGGGGATGATGTCAGGGCCAAGCCTGCAACAGTGGTACCTTGTCATAGCTAGCTTAAAATCCAAATAGGCCAGTTCTCACGTGAACTGAACCTCGTGGGGGCCATGCATGGCCTATCCCTTCCCTTTGGTCGAAGCACGGGCAACAAAACTAACTCCTGCTCTTTGGGATGAACACCACCATATATAATAAAACCATGGAAAAGATGACACTTTATTACAACCACCACATTGCTTGGTGCCAAATTGTCTCACTGCAACTTTGCATCTTCTGTTGTTGCCTCGCTAATGGAGGTAATGTACATGGTTATTTGGCTAACTTATTCTATGAAAGCATGCAGCAAGATTAGAGGGCACCATGCATAAAATGATCAATTATTGCATGAAGGTCCATCCAAAGAAGAAAAAATTTATTAGAAAAGATTTTATTTTTTTTTTCTCTTAAAACTACTGAACTATCCTACTTTGATAAGAACTCCACTTATTATAAAGTATAAAGTCAGTTCAAGAAGATATTAACCAATCTATTTAGTGAATGTTTCTCTTTAGCTATTTACCTTATTTACAATTCAACTCATCTAAGCCTTTTTCCAACACTCTGCTCTATTTAGGACTAAGTCGATATTCAAATTACAAATTGTTATATCTTTTTTAATTATTTCTATGTTAGTTTAGGTTTATCTCTACCTCTATTCTGATCATGAATTGTTAAAAGATCACTCTTTTTAACTGAAGCATCTAAAGGTCTTCGTTGCATATGTCCAAATCATCGTAACCGATTACCTTATCTAAGTATTCTAAATATTAAAGCTATTTCGATACAAAAGTCTAGCTCCAATTATAACTCATCCTTGTTTAGGTTCTTAGTAGCTTATCTAAAAGCCCTAAAATCCTTTCTTGTTCGCTTTTAATCGGCCTAAGCTTCAAAAGTTTCTTAAGAGAAACCCTAAAATCCCTTACTATTCTTTCTTTTCTTACCTAGGCAAATAGTTCAGCTAAAAGGTAAGCTATGCTTCAGTTGACTCCTAAGATTCCAAAAAAGAGCCGATTAATCCTACTCCGGCCTCCAAACTTAGGATATGCATTTGAACAATTCATTTTCAAATTTAAAAATTGATTAAACTAATTTTTTTGAAATATAAAATCAAACCAAACCAAATCGATTTTTTTCAAAAAATCAAACAGATCAAACTAAGATCAAATTGCAATTCAACTCCACTAAGACTCCATTCGTGTTCGATATTTTGGAGTCAGTTTGGGTTCAACCTTGAGATACCAGGGTGGGTGTTTTGTTGTTGGGATTGGAAACCAACCAGCCCAAGATGCAAGCTTTTAGAACTTTTATGAAACTCTTCTATTAATTTGTGAGTTTTTTTTTTTCTTCCCTTTTCCTTTTTCTCTTTAAACTATGGCCAATAATTGTTAGCATATGCAGAGGACCTCAGGTTTGTTTGTTTCGTGCCATTTATTTTGCTGTAGAAGAGTTGCTGCAAAATTTCTGGGCTGAATACCACCTAGGCCTGAGCTGCATTGCTTATGTGGGCTTGGTGTATGGAAGACAATACAATTTTATGGCTTGTTGCCTCTTTGTTTGTAGGTTATCCCTCCAATCTTTCCTCATGTAATCAGATATATGGCAAGCTATTATATTTTTAAGATAGAAGAAATTATTGACTCTTTAGACTGTCCATCTGTACCACTTTTAATGATCTTAGAAGATTGAAGTTCGTCACTCAATAAAGGCGACTGTATTTATCTATGTGATAATTTATCTCTACCTCTTTTTCTTTCAATGCGAGTTGCTAAAATTTTATAACTCTAGCCTAACATCAAAAGTGGGCATAGGGACATGATGATGTCGTCCAGCAGAGAAGCAGAGTTCAGAGTTCCAAGTTCAGAGTTCCAATCTATGTATCAATCTCTTTCCATTCTCTCCACTCATTCTGGCTATTTTGGTGCAATTGAAGTGGCTTTCAATCTTCTCTCTTAAGGAAGTATTGCTGCTGTCCATCACTGCTCCATTCTTTGCTTAGTTCTCTGAATTGGTAGTAGTGTGTTGTGTTGGTGCAATACATTGGTGATGCATAACTGACCACCTTTATCTAAAGGTGAAGAAGCTATTTATTACTGGCAAAAACCTTTCACCTCTTCTATTTGATGAACCAAGGTTTAAAGTTATGCCCTTCAAAGATGGTTGGTTTTGAACTTCGGACTCGGATACACTGAAGACAAAAGCGAAAAGAGGAGCGGTGCAAAAGTTAAAGCTCCATGAAGTATTAAAGCAGACCTTTAAAAAAGGCAGGCACGTAGGAAGCTAATCAAAGAGGTTTTCTAGGTTTTAAGCTTTGATGTAGATGAGGTCAGTTTTTAAAAAAAAAAAAAATTGAGAATAAGGTCTTTTTTTTTCCCTTGTTAAAGTAAGAATAATAATATTCATGAACATAGAAACATCAAGAAATTATGGTAAGTAGTAATGGCTTGCAAGCTAATAAGTCCTGATTAAGATGGAGCTACTTTCTTGCTAGAACTAGATTGATTAACATTAAAGTGAAAAGTTTAAAGTACTTGATTTACGGGGAAAAAAAATGCATCTATGCCATCCTTTTGATGGTGGAAATGAATCCCTACTTTAGAGTAGAAATGAACTTTATTGCTCGTGAGTAGCTCGAGCTTGGCTTGCTCAGAGCTTGTTCAGGCTCGAATTAGATAGAAAATGGGTCAAGCTCAAATGAATCTTATAATTCCGACTCATAGATGAATAAAGTTTAAATAGCTAATTTATTAAACTATGGTAGAAAAGCACAGCTCGGCTTGGCCAAAGTTTACTTCAAGCTTTAACCATGTTATTATGATTAAATGGAATGCATTGAACTCGGTTCAAATTCCACTGGTTTACTTAGCTCCTAAGTTCCATAGTATTCAACTTGGCTCGGCTCATTTCTAACCCTATCTCCATCCCCTTGCTCAAGTGGAGGGGAATGATATAATCCAAGCAAACACTTGGCAATGATTCAGTAGCAAATTAATGTTAACAATGTTCAGACACCAGCCTTAGCATCATTGGATCAGGGTATCCTTCCTTGCCCTTCCACCATAACATTCTCTCTCGACTCCTTGGTCAAGATCTCTATAGTCTTTTCTTGCAGCACACATCCACTGTGAACCAAAGTAATTCATGCATGCAATGCAAGCATTGATGTGAACTTTTGAAGTCCCATTGATCACAAAGTAGTGAACTAGAGCTTGCCCAGTGGTCACGTCTCTAGGCCTGTTAACTAGAGGTTCTGAGTTAAGGATCAGGTGATGTATTTCATCAGTATTTAGACATCAAAAATTATAGTGCGCTTGATGACAAGCAAGAGTTGTTGCAAAGAAGATGGTTGGTTCGCTAGACGTCGATTTTTGAGGCTGTCAAGAAGACAATCCAACTCGTCAAGAGATTCAAGAATATGCAAAGTTTCGATGGTGTCTCGAGACATTTCAGTGGGTCATTGGAGCAAAGGATTTAGCTATTCTTGTTTCCTTCATGGATCTAATATGTATGCCAATGGAGCTGTATCAACTGTAAAGAGATATTATCAATAGTTTCTTGCATCATCCTTATGAGAGCCCATGTTGAAGAGTATTCAATCCCACATTAACTATTATTAAGTATGTATTAAGAAGATCTTGGATGTTTATATAGGATCAAAATATTTAAATATTATCTTTCAGCTTATCATTTTGGGTGATGCCTTTGATAGTTACCAATAATATCAGAATCAATCTAGCCCATCGTACATGTGAATTAAAGAATACTAGAAATAATCTCTATATGTTTGTAATTAGATTTGATTAGATTTAAATATGAATTCTCAGCCCAGATACCAAGGCTTAAACCCAAGAGAGAAATATGAAAGTCCATGCTACTGAGAGTTTAGTACCACAGCAATAGGTGGTGGCATAGTTCCACATGGAATAGGCTTAGGGACCATGCCAAAATCTCTCACTAGACCACGGCCCTTGGCTTCTTCAAGGCCTGGGTGAAGGATTTGTACCAATTGCAAGACTTAGGTCAGACAGTAGCTTATGTTATTCTTCCGTTTATAACAATGGCCTCATCTAGCTGTCAGGTTTTCACAAGCTGGAGAAGAGCTTAAGCGAAACTTATTTTATCCTTTTTCTAGCATGGTTTCATTTGTCCAATGGTTTTGTAGAATTGGAGGACTTTTCTAGTTTGCATTGTAAAAAATCCATTAATTTGCTGATAAATAGCAATATTGAGATGATTGAGATCCTCTGCGAAGAGAAGTGGAGCAGCTGAAAATTTTTTCTACCATAATTCAAAGAGTTGTAAACTCCCTCGGCCAGCAAAACCTAAGCCAATTAAGACGGCTAGTCTGGGCTCTGAATTAAGTGGGACCATCAGATAGTTCATTAAGATGAATGTTTCTAATACATTCATGTTTCCTCTTATCTGTCAATTCTCAGCTACCAATAGGTCCAACTAATTGAGTCAAAAAGCTAGACAGTGACAAATGCTTTGTTGGTTCACTGTTAGCCTATGCAAAACAGGGAAAAAGCAAACTGTGAAGTTTTGAAAAGTCTGAAAGAAAGCAAATGTAGGACGCATGGCAATTGCCTTCATATGAGGCAGTTAAAACTTAATTAGTTTTGATGTCAATCACAAGAATGGCGTAAATCATTGCTAATTGTCCCTTCTTTCAAACATGATGGATTTAACTCCGCAGCATGCAGAAGAAAAGGGTGGTTCCCATACATTGATTTCACAAGTCTTTAAGGACTCATTATGAATTATCCCTGCTCTAAAGAAGAAAGAAGAAAAATTATCGCGATAACACTTTCCACACCAGAAGAAAAGAAGATGAAGAAGAAGAAGACGAAGAAGAAGAAGAAGAAAGCAGAAAACAATAGACACGTTTATTGGCAGAATCAAATTTCAGTAAGCAGCCACTCATATAGTGAAGCAACAATGTTATTTATATGTTTCCAAAGAGAACTTTTAACAACTTCTGGCCAATGCAACAATTGGCACCCTGTCAGCAGCTTAGCATGATAAGGGACTACACAAAATTACACCCTCTTTTGCTTTACTTCATAACAAACCTAAACATCAATTGCTCTAACAAGCATATTACAGTAACCCTGTTCATCGCAACACATTTTCCTAAGAACTGTCTAAAGAATACTTCCAGAGCAAGACCCTGAAGTTGACTGAATGATCCAAAAATCTGGATTTCCTTTCTGAGAAATGTAAAATTGGAAATAGGCAAGTGATGGGTATGTACAAAAAAATGTTGGAGCAAGAAGTTTTTATGTGATTTGGTAAAAAGAATAATCTTGGACTTTGTTTCTTTTATTTTTCCCCCTCAAACTCCAGATTTAGACAGAAAAGCAATATCTACCTCATCTTTTACTTCTTGCTCAAGGACACTGCATGTGGCAAGTCATGAACCACATCGGAGGAGCTGCCAAAATGGGCAAAATCAGACCTCTGTAGATGGTTTGATTGGTTTCCTCTAGAATGCCTTTTTTTATCATTGCATGTGGTCTTGGACAAGAAACAGTGGCGTACATGGATCTGGTGGCTTCTCCTTTCGGTTGAGCCACTGCCCATTACATATATTAATAATGCCACCTCTTTGTCCCTGGTATCTTCACACCACCAGTTCTGTGGGATTCCATCAACAAATTCTTCTTGAGTATAGAAATCCTCATGATGCACAGTAATCTCTACTGTTTGTTCAGGCTTGATTATACCAACTGCTGGGTGGACCTACATAAATCAAGCGATGGCAAATAACTGACAATGTTAAAAACCAAAAAAGTAGAAAGAAGGGGAAACACCAACATAGAGAAAGAAGTGAACTATGTGCTGCTCATAAGGTCACCTTTTGCAGCAGCATTCAAGAAACCAAACTGACCAATGGCTATAGCTCAAAATTAGAAAAGTGAGAATGGTATCATCACCCCTTGAGTTGCATGATGATTTAATAATGTGATTGTTACAATATATGAATCGATTGGTTCACAAGACAGTATAAGCAGGGTAGAAAAATGTTCTATGTTCTGTCAATCTGTAATTTCAAACCAGCTCAACATGTGATACATCTATTACAATTTTGATTATTGTTCATTATCACTCAAACAACATCATGCAAATTTAAATGCACAAGGTAAAATAAGAGAAGTTAGTTTCGGCTAGATCTCGACACTGGCAAGATATAATGCAGTGACAGAGGCATTTAAAATTTCGTGGAACATGAAAATGATTTCAACCTGGTCTCACATCGTAATCAACAACAAGGTCTTCTTGCAGCAGTCATAGGATAGAAGTTTTGTGGGCAATCAAAAATGTTGCAGACTTCCCAAAACTCCATATAACTTGATGTTTCCAGCTTGGCAATATTTTTTTATAGAACCTTGGTAAGATTAAAATTAACTTATGCAACAACCTATCTACCAAACATAATCAATGACAATAAGCACCAAAATGCATCATGATATATAAACAGCTAATGATAGAAGAAGCACATAAGTTACTACTATAGGAGAGGGCAAGAATCATAAATTTAAAGCAATCCAGTTTATAGTGAAGTCAGAATATTTAGTATAATTGTACACTTTCTGATGTAGTACATCAAAGGGTGGCTTCAGCAACAGGGTAGAAATCATCTGCTGTCAGTGCATCCCATGTTATAACTAGGTTCACTGTACCAATACTGGCTGCTAAACCAGAACCTTGCTGATACGGTGTAGTCAATATGGTAAGCTACAAGCACCATACTGCATTTTGTCACATGTTAACACCCAAAGTTGGAAATATAAGTCAGTACAATGCAGAACCAAGTGGTAAGAGATGGTTCCACTAGGTTTAGACCAGTTTTGCTTATATATCAAATGAAGCTAGGTACCATATTTGTACCTTACTGGAATGGTAAGACACGCCTACCATAGGACAATATGGGTTGGAATGGTGAACCTTGATTTCTATATATCACAACTAGATAAAATAATTTTAATATCCAGATTCTGACTGTCAACATTCAAAAATTCTTTGTAATGATGTCCACCCAGATCTTTGTGACATGTCCATGGAAACCATCATTTTTGGTCATAGTACTAAGGAAAACTACATGCATGATATCAAATCTTATCTAGATTACTGAAGATGGAAACGAATTTCTCAATGTTAACTAGAACACATAATTTGCAGAAGTATCAGATGCATCTGACAAACTTAAGGAGTCCATGGAATGTGATTAACAGAAAAAAGTGCTTATCCTATTATAAAGAAAATGCAATTAGTCTTCTGCTGCACACAAAGTAACATATATTTATTGGCGAATGTTTTAGTTAGTAAAAGGCCTAAGTAGAGAAACAAAAGCTCTGGTAAAGCTGGTTGTTGAAAGAAATTCCTTGTGAAATAGTTTAATACAAGAATTTTCTTCCATTTTTATTATATTATATGGTCGGAGATTAACACTGATTAGAAAGTCTAGCAGCAAAACATGTCATCTATGCAAAGTTCTCTTATCAGTGCATTATAATACAGAATACACCTTATGATTCAATCAAATCCCTGTACACTGTTTGCATGAGATGCTCCACAAACTCTCATAGCCTAGACTTGGACACATATGCATAATGCTTCTACTGGATCCAACAAACAAGGGAACTTGCATCAAATAATAGAATGAAGATTTGATATATTAACACAAAAGAAATTGGTAACTTATTTTTGGAGAGAAAAGTTGACTAGAAAAGCTAAGAAAAACCATCTGGAATAGCCTGCAAAAGATACTTTTGGAGTGAGGAAAACATCCTGAAATAGTTTAAAAATACAGAGCAAAAGAGACCGGTTTTGACAACAGCAAGTTTTGCATCATCACTGGGATAGGCTAATGACTGAAAGAACTCAAGGACAGATTGTAACTCCTGAGTGTCCACTTTGATATCTTTACAACCAAGAAATACCTCACCATTTGCAAAAGAAAACTAGTGAAAACCAGAATGCTATGCGTACATTAGTTTAACTAAAAGGCATATTTAAAGAATCAATATATCCTGTTGAACTACCTTAGGAGCTCTGTATCATTGAGAGACCATTGAGGGTTACATGCAAGACCTGATTCTCATGCCTATCAAAACAACTTAACCCATATATCTGATATTTGAGGTATCAACAATGGCAGCGATGGTACAAACCACAAAGGACTTCAACAGAACATGGAAGGTTTTGAGACAATAACACATATGGGAAGGCATAGGATTCCTGATTATACAATGAGGATGCAGATGCAGGGGCTTGTATTTTTTAATATCATAACAACAATCATGGTATCTTGGGAAATTTGTTACTGTTTGGAACTTGAGGTCAACAAAAAACTCAGAACAATGCAAGATGATAAACTAGTCTCTTCTAAAATTTGGATAACGTGGCTCATGTAGGTAATACCAAAAGAAGCAAGTCACTTTTTCGGGTAGGACAAAGGCAGTCTGGAAAACCAGCATGAGACCTCAGTATAAGTCCACTGAGGTGAAAGAATTGTAAAGGGAAAGAGGTACAATAAAAAAATCTGTTAAATTTGCAAAGTCACGCATGAGACTGCATCACGTTCGTGTAGTCTTGAGCCATGACTAGTCCCACATACTCTGTCCTAAATAATAAGCCCTTTTAGTTGCAAACAATTAAAATTGGAACTGAAATAGCAATTGGATAGAACAGAAAAACAAAATGATAGGAGTACCCACATGAAAAGAGACAGATTGCTTACAATCTATGAAAGTAATCTAAAAATTACCATAGCAAGGTAGTGTAAAACCCATCTGGAGAGCAAAACAAAGGCCAAATAACCTCTGTTGTGGTGAATCCTTCCATCATTGTCAACCATGGTACCATAGCAAGAGTCATTTTTCATTCTTCTTGGTCTCAGATGGAATAGTTATCTCCGAAAAAGACAAAAAAAACTAGTGGTACAATGTTGATTAATAGACTCACTAGAAGACTCTACATCAATAGAGGCAGATGACTCTATTGAAGAGAAGGGAAAGACAAGCAAGATTCAAGTGACCATAGAGTTGGTGAGCTGTGAGATCCATAATGTACCACTAAAGGAGTAAAAACTGGTTAACTGCAACAAGAGATGGCACGTTAGACTTGAAAGGCATTCAAGTAATGATTCTAGGCAAAATCCTAAAGAGATTAGCATGGACTTAGTAGAATGAAGTTTCAGAGAAGCCTTTATCAGACCATCAGAAACAAAATTGTCAGTGAGGTGCACGCAACTATTTGCACGCGGTTATATTTGTCTTGCTACAAGTACCATAGAAGACAGAAGGAAACATCAAGCCTTAAAAAATAGGAAAAGCTGTAAACATCCTCCATCTCAAATTGATACTAGCAATGCGGCTCTGGATAAGTAATGATGAAAGCATCATTGCTAGTAATAAATGCCATTCAAGTAAACTGGATTGCAATGCTAGAGAATTATGTTAGGTATAGTGAGGTCAAAGTAGTCTCAAATGAAACCCCAACAGGCAATTAATCGAGATTGAGAAACCTGTTTAAACTCACATATGGCACAAGTGGAATTATGCTAAAGGCTAGGAAGTTTTATCATAGAACACTTCATATCACTGTAAAGAAGGAAGTCTTCAGATCAAACAGAAAACAGGTACAGCAATGAAGAAAATACTGTGATTTCTATCTTCATTGCAAGGGTGGAGGTTTTTTTATTGTCACGAGATGCTCGAAGTGACTCCACATGTGCACTGCATCAGATATGTGCCTACAATTCTCCTAAAATCAGTATTTTGGTCTACAGGAATAAAAGAGCTAAAATGCAGTTTGGTAGGATAAAGCAGAATAAAGGAGGAAAAATGTGAGTTTATTCTGGTTTGTTCCACTTCATCGCTGAAACAAGCAGGGATGATAATCTAGACCCAACCTACCTAGACATTGGTAGACATTTGAACAACATTTAGGCAGCTGACTATCGTTTTGAGGCCAGCTAGGCAGTCGAGCCTTAATTACAGCTGAAGGAGGGCAGCTAAGACCTAGGAAACAGCCTCAAGCACACTAGCAGCCACTTTTTCAAACACTAATTATTTCCCTTCACTCTTATCACTATTGCCTGTTGCTGGAGAAGTAATGCAGAACCCCTCGAGATCAATTATGCATAAAGTCCAGTATCCTCTAGCTACCGTTTTGATTTTTTTCAACCTGCCACAAGAATTTATGGTGGCATAACTTTGTGATAGTGTACATGGGTTATCTGATGGCAATCAAGAAGAGTCAAGTGAGCAGAATTTAATAGAAAAGGTTTGCAGCCTATGCAATTCCGGTTTTAGAACTGAATTTAGAAGCTCATGAATTCTGAACTGGTAGTTGGATTCAACCCTGTAACGACCCGGGCCCGAAAACCCATGAATCCGTTTCATTATAAGAAAGCAAGACAGACAAGGTTCACACCAATTTGGGCCACCACAGCCCAAAAGGGATCCAATTGATACTTGTTTATCTTTTTTAACTGGTTATAAACCATTCAATCTTTTCTTAATTTTTCGATGTGGAACTAAAAGGAAGGGTATCATAATCTATCCCCCTTACAAAGGTAATGTCCTCGTCGCTAGAGGCACAAGCCTTACAGAGACGACGTCCTTATTGCCAGAGGCACAAGATCGCATCCACCAGGATGGCAGGATTCTAAAGATGGCCCCCACAGGTTCAAGAGATGACTCCCATCTTATGAATGTAGCACTTTGCCCTGTGTGGCACTTAGCTTCTGCACTTTCGGCTGGTACGTAGCTCTGATACCATATTGTAAAGATACAGGCCCGAAAACCCATGAATCCGTTTCATTACAAGAAAGCAAGACGGACAAGGTTCACACCAACTTGAGCCACCACAGCCCAAAAGGGTTCCAATTGGTACTTGTCCATCTTCCTTAACTGGTTATAAACCATTCAATCTTTTCTTAATTTCTCGATGTGGGACTAAAAGGGAGGGTATCACAAACCCATTGCTGGAGTCAATTGCTGAAGTCAAGTAGTCATTAATGTCTAGTAGTTTGAAATTGAATTAAGTAGTCTTGTAAGTTGTGAAGTCTTAGTAAGTTATGGCTACATCAGGTAGTTATTATATTTTAGTTAAAAAGTTCTTGGAATCCTGATATTAATGTCATTATCTTTAGATAGTTAAAGTCATTATTATTAGTGCTGATGCAAAAGATCTATATGAACTAAATGAAATAATGCAGTCCAGTACTTTACTTTTGGAATGTCATTTTTCCTAGTTTCTTCAATTGTTATCTTCAACTCTGCATCCCCTGAAGTCCCAACTGTGCTTTCTTGTTGGTGACATCACTTTCTCAGTTTCTGCACTAGAAACTGACTGTTCCTCATAATAATAACCTACTGCAACCTTTTTGACCTTCAGAGCCCTTGCTGGTCCGTTGGAGAACCTGAAATCATACTGATTCCGGGCTTGAAGATTGAAGGTGCAGGTTCTATCCTTGCAGAACGCTACATCAATATACTGCTGCTGAATTGTGAGTACTTGAGACCATACAATGTATTAGAGGAAAAATAAACATCTGTAAAGTGCGATATGAAATTGAGTCATCCTCACTTCAAGAATCAGAAAAACATACCGCAAGCCAGAGTGGAAAGCCAAAGGAAGCTCTTGCAGAAAGCTTTGATGAATTTCCATCATCCTTTATGGTGGACTGGCCTTCACAAATGATTTCAAAGATAGCTTTGTTTTTCTCGCATTTGTTAGTGATACGGAGGATAGAAGTTTCTTCATTTTGCAGGATTATGTTGTTTGTGCTGACAATAGTTTCTGGAACTTCTGAAAATTCTTCAAGCAAAGACCTTATTTTCTCATTTGATGTAATTATTTCACCATATTCTTGCCTCCTTATCAACTCATCTACATGAGCAATTTCAACATTGAATATGCATCTGACAGGTTTGTGATCACTGTCTGTTGCATCCATGCAAGCTTCATACCTGATAAATGAAGATGCCATAAGAACTGACGATACTCTGTGCATTATAGGTTAAAAATCTTGCGAGAAAAGTTATAATCTTACATTATAATGGAAGAAACTATAGGGCATTCTAATGAGCATTCAGCCACTGAGATAGAACGGCTATCACGATATAGTATTCTGTCACACCAAGCAGGAATACGCTTCTTCTCACTGGAATCATATCCTTCAATGCAAATGAAATGATGATTTAAATGATAATGCCTGTTGGATAAGTGTTTCAAAAGACTTCATAACTTATATACAATTTATATGCTTATTTAGGCCCATGCGCCTTCTTTATATCAGTGAATGCTGAATATCACACCAGCCTAATCTATGGAAAATACATTCTGTACTATAAGCATACCTGAAAGACCTGCTCGGTGCCTTTCAAACTTGTACGTGGGAGGAAACTTGATTTGCCCTTCACGCATTCCTTGAAAAACTTTGCCAGCTTTCATTTCTGCTCTAAGCTGATCCTTCTCTCTAAGCCAAAAACATCTTTGGGAAACCATGTCCCTTGCTTCATCATAACTGATACCAAAAAGGCGATAATTGAAATCACCAAGAATTACAAACATGTCCGCTTCTGACAGTTCAGGTTTTCCATCATCAGACTGAGATCCTGTAGCCTGCCATTGCCTAGCTATGGTCATACAAGCTTAAGAGAATCTTTATTCAAAGAATTGTATGAAAACCAATGAGACCTAGTACATACATTGATTCCACGATGCAATTGGACAGATGTAGCACCAGCTGCACCACATACAACAAACATGAGTACATTACAATAAACAAAGTTTTATCTGAGTGCATGAACAGACATGTTTTACATGTAAATCAATTATGCATACACAATATGTGCATGCATACAAGCTCAGTACCAAACCTGCGGCACCATGAAGTCCAACAGATGGCCGGCTGAATGCCATCGTTTGATAAACATGATTAAAGTCAGCGTTCCTTCGGCTAACAGCTTCCAAATGTGCAGCAAAATGACAATTGACAAAGCATATTATACGATCATAGACTCTCATCCTCAAACCTACCGCACCCTGCAGACAATTGTTAGCCCATGTATCAAGTTTATTGATAAAATGGACTAAAGTAAGTCCAGCTGGAAAATAGTTTTCTGCAGTCTTGTTAAGAAGAAAAAGGTGCCAATGTAAAGAAGAGCCAAACTGATTTCTGCATACAGAATAAGTAAAATAACTAAAACCAATAGAAAGTTGAGCTCAACAAGAGAACAGAAAAAAATAAAGTTGGCAGCTCAGCAATGCATTCAGGGATAACAATATACAAGGGCAACAAAAATGTTATTAAATAGGTTTGATATAGTGATATTTTAGGAAAATTTAAACCTACAGTTCCCACCATCTCAATACATTAGCCACACATGAAACATGGATAGAGCAAGAAAAAAAATTCAACATTTTTTTTTGTAACGATCCGGTCCCCAGGCCCGCAGCACACACGAACCCGTTTCGTTACAAAAAAGTAAGACGGACAAGGTCCATACCAACTTGAGCCACCACAGCCCAAAAGGGATCCAATTGGTACTTGTCCATCTTCCTTCACTGCTTATAAATCATACAACCAACTCCCAATTTTTCGATGTGTAATTATTGGAAGGGGCATCACAATCTACCCCCTTACAGAGGCGACATCCTCGTCGTCAGGGGCAATTGATCACAACCATCAGGCAGGCAAGATTCTAGAGGTGGCCCCCATAGGTTCAAGAGGTGGCTTCGATCAATGTAGCACTTTGCTCTGTGGCCCCTATAGGTTCAAGGGGTGGCTCCCATCGATGTAGCATTTTGCCCTTTGTGGCACTTAGCTCATGTACTTCCGGTTGGTGCGTGGCTCTGATACCACATTGTAACGATCCTGGCCCCAAGCCCGCAGCACCCACGAACCCGTTTCGTTACAAGAAAGCAAGATGGACAAGGCTCACACCAACTTGGGCCACCACAGCCCAAAAGGAATCTAATTGGTACTTGTCCATCTTCCTTAGCTGGTTATAAATCATACAACCAACTTCCAATTTTTTGATGTAGGACTATTGGGAGGGGCATCACATTTTCTCAACAGAAAGTTTAATGAATGAGAAATCTAATAGACATCCATAACTAGCAGAAAAACCAGTCAAAAATGACTAGCCATCTGCAATTCACCAATAAACTGTCTGGCTGATCATAGAGATAGAACTCAGATGCATGTCTTGCTTAGTAAGGTTGTACATGCAACTTGGATACTTGAGATGCGAACCAGTCCTAGCATCCAGGCACATTAATTGGAAAATATCCACATGAAGAGAAAAAAAATACAAAGTACATTCTCTGATACAGAGTTTCTTTGAGAATAGTGCTTTCCATAATACAATGGTTTCTGCAATACAAGTACAATAACACCAATAAACTTGTTTTATTGAAGAATTTAACCATTAAAGTGACAGTACATATCGATATACTAGCTCCTGGTACATGTAGAAAGGTTTTCATTACACTAGTTTTAGAGTGGCTAGTGTCATCAATTCTTTGACTGAACCATATGAAACAGAAGTCAGCTGCGCATCTACCAGGATTTGGATAACATTTGGGGAGAAAGAATTCCTCCTTCCATTTGCTTTAACCATGTTAACCTTGCAATTTTAAGTATTCCAAAATCTATATGTGGAGAAAGAACTCATAAGTTTCGTGGTTGTAGACAGATTGAAAAGAAAATATGATAGATCTTGAGTTTTTCAGTGAAATGCATCCTCACATATTCCCTCTTTTTCACTTTAACATGTTGGTTTTTCCTTGCTTGTAAGTACAGGACAGCTTTTATCATAGGTTTAAATTTCCACAACAAAGCAAAAACATTTTAACAAATGCATTCCAAAACTAAATCATTTTCCCAATAAAATCATCTAAAGGTCTTCAGTTTTTCTTTTTTTTCTTTTTAGTTGAGAGAAAAAAACAAATTGTTGGCTAAATAGATCAAACCTACAGGAAGCATTATGAAAAAGAAAACTTGGATTTTGTAGTTTTGATAAGGTTTAGAAGAATTTCAGTGTCAGTTCCAAAAAAACTTAAGAAAAAGGTAAACCTGTTCCACCATTCATTTGTCATTAACATTATATTTGTCTAAATTAACTTTTCATGAAAAGTCCCCAAGGAAGCAATTCCTCCCAAATATGCTATCATATTATTTTCATTAAAATCCACAACTTCCGTTATTAGAACTTTTTTGCAAAAACCCTATGCAGAAACCCTGGGTTCTTGTTAAGATTGTGAACATGACTACTAATCAAGGTGAACAAATCCTGAAGGTGCCATTGCTCAAACAGAATTCTCCATTATAATGAAACCATGTGGTGATTACTCAGTTAGAAAAAGGATCCTCTAGAATGTAGAGAAGACAAGTTTTCATGAAATCAATGTAGTCATGAGGATAATTAGAATGACTGCAAATAGGTGTACAAGAATGCAAAGAGAGCAGTATTCAGTTGGTAAAATATCAGCAGCTCTTATTATTACATCACTCATGTGCATTTTGTTGCTCAAGGGTTACAATCTTGGTACTAACAAGCGATTCAACTATCATGCATTGCTCCACCACAGTTCCAATAATTACAGCTTTACTACTACCCAAACAAAATTTAAGCAAGAAATAACTTTAAATTGCAAAAGCCAAAAGTTTCAAATGAAATAAGCACCTTGTTGCCAATTGCACGCCCAAAGCCACATGGTACTGCCGCAGCATCAACATCACCAATATGTGGCCTAAGATTCTTCCTAGCCCTGAGAAAATTATAACTTTAATAAATGATGGATCGGCAAAGATAAAAGCACCAGTAGATTGATGTCTGATGTCTGAGGTATGCATTTGCAATGTTTGAAACAAAAACTATAAAACCAAAACAAAATATCATAATCTATGTCATGATTCCTTCATAGAAGATTCATACCATGCAGCAATTAGTAGTCCTGCCAACTGCCTAGAGCCAACACGTTGAAAAGATGTTCCCTCATCTAACGTTTTGCCTATAGTATCCAACCACCATTGCCCATTAGCACTTCCCTCAAGTCCTACCTAAGATCAGTTAAAAAGCCATAAGTGCAAATAATAAAGAACATAAGACAATCTCTAATGAAATATGAATGTTATATCAACAGCTAAAACACCATAGGCATGTGAAATCAAACCTTAAGAAAAGAAAAACCTTTCAACATAACAACGCAATGAAAAAGTCCACACTTATCACATCATTAATATAATCCAAATAAACACCTTTTCTTACACCTTATATTTTCTAAATTCAGGAAGAGACAAGACAGAGAGATTGCTAATCTTTTATACATGCAGGCATGCGTACACATATATGCGTAGCTCTTCATAAGACTTTAAGATTTTATAGAAAAAAGGTCCATAAAACAAACCCCATATAGTTGGAACAAGGCATAAAATTTATAGTTGTGCCCATACTTCATAGCTAAATGACTAAAACATTACTGCAGTTGATCTTTTTTTCTATCAATGGAGTGAGAGAAGAAAAGAAGAGTGACAAATATATGTTTATAATTTTTACAAGTTGTCTACTTTCACTTAATTGGTTTATCTTATATAGAATGCACACAATGAATTAAGATAATGTTTGTATTTCACTATTTAAATGAAATACAAAATAATGAACAATACACATCTATGCATTCCCAAGTTGAACTTTTTCCCTTGATTAATTTATTTTATTGAGAGTACATATAATGCATTAAGTTTAACAACCTAAGATTTGACCAAAATATTTAACTGAAAGGTATTACTTGAATTCCTTGATTTTATATAAATACTTAAGATCTACCTCTTGCACAACCAATGTAGATCGCTTACATAGATTCTCACATACTCCCACATTTAAACCCTAGAGTCCACAGTATAGCTTGCTCCAAAAGAGCTAGTTTGTAGTGTCCAATAGTCCACTTTGACTATGGGTCAAATACACTCTGACACTACTTTTAGCAACCTATGATCTTAACTAAAAAGCTAGTTGAAAGGCATTATCAGAATTCTTTAGCCCTATATAAGCATCTAAGATATAATCGGTGCACAACCGATGTGAGGCTAAATACACACTAGCACAAGCTCTCACATATTCCTTCGGTTTAAGACGTAGCATTCTCACCAAACTAAGAATCCAAATCCAATCAAACTCAATCACAAAGACCATGATCAACCTGTGGTCAGTTTCAAGAGAGCTCATTTGTAGTATCCCCTAATCCACATAGACTATAGTTAAGGTCTTCTCTAATACCATTCTTAATCCAAGACTTCACCCAAAAAGCTAACTAGAAGGTATAGTTTGAATTGGTTGGCCCTATAAGTATCCAAAAGCTATTCGGTGAACAACCAATATAAGATTAAACATATGCCAGCACAAGCTCTCACAATAAGATAATATCTTTCACTAATTAAAAAGAAAAAATATATGCTAAACTAAAATAAATAAATCAAGAAAAAAATAAAAGCATCTTTATTCTCACAAGAATATTGAATCAAGGTTTTGAATCCCATGAGGTGGGGGTGTATCAATTTCTCTACCGAATAAGGCGCCCCACTGTCCCATCTAATTCTGGTAGCCATCTCGGTTGAGCATTCCAATAGTTCTTTTTTTTTAAATTTCATTTTTACCTTATTGTTTCTTTTTACCGTTCTTCTTTCTTTTCTTTATTTTTTCTTATTTACTTATCTTCTTTCATCTTTTCTTTCTTTCTTTTTCTTTCTCTTCCTTTTGTTTTTTTTTCTTTTTCTTCTTCTTTTCTCTTTCTTCTTCTTTCCTTACAATGAGTTCTGAAGCCCCATCTCTATCCCAATCTTGGTTTCCTACAAGAATGGGACAAGATAGCTAGGATGCCTCCCATCCTTGCCAAGACATAAAATCTAGTGTTGAATAATAAAATAATGAATACATTTTCCTGTTTGAGAGTAAAGTAGGAAAACTTGGTTTGAGCACCACCAATGAGATCACCAAAAGATTGTTGTGACAAAATTGCTTTAAATGGATTTGACTGATATTTTAACTTACACACCTTTTTGCTCGCTTCCCATTAACGATAAAGATAAAAGTGGTGATGTTGGCAAAATAATCTACTTTTGAATGCAAAAAAAAGAAAAATGTATATATGATAGGCACATAGAATGAATTAATCACAAAAAAGATTCTTATGATTATTTAGCAAGCAATTTGCTTAGCAAATTCAAGTGTACTACCTGAACTTGTGTTGGGAGAAAATATCACAGAATTTATCGAAGTTTCCATGCTTAACATCACATTGAAGTATATGGATGAATGAAGTCCAATGATTATGCATGCTGTACATTTCTATGAAGACAAGAAAAAAGTTTAATAGGAGCAATGTAGCAGAAAGGTCTACTTTAAAAAATAAAACATAAAGTCTTTTTTTTTAAAAAGGTATGAAAGCTGGTCTTCAGCATTCTCATTCCATGATATGTTTCCAGGTTGATCCTACTTCTGAAGGCCTCGTGGGAGCAATCTGAAAAGATCACCTCAATCAGGATGAAAGTAATGAAAAATATAGTATCAACAAACTCCAAAATGATGGAATAGAACTTGTTATACATGTCTACTTTTTGCTGCTTATGCCAGAAGTCATCTTCTATATTTGTCTATTTTTTAGCTGCTTATGCAAGAAGTCATCTTCTCATGCTTCATCTCAATCAAAAAGGGACAAAACTTGTGATAAAAAAAATGTTAAAATAAGTCTTACAGTTTCTTTAGCAGCAGCCATTGCAAGAAATCCAGCACCCATTTCCACCTCTTGCAACCCGACAACAACCAATCCAACCTCTGATGCTGCACTACCCAACCATGATATGAGTGAATCAGGAGATGCCCTTTCCTGTCCAACATTCCAAGTTCCAGCCAAAATTTTAAGATTTTCATATCTTGTATAGGACAACTCCTTATTCCCTAACTCTACTCGCAAGATATCATCAAGAGGTCCAGGAGATGTGAGGTGCCATCCACGTATCCCACCATGATGAGCGAGCGTAAAGATATACGAACTCCCAACAGCCATCTTTATTACTGGACTACCATGTGCAACCCATGATCCAAGCAAATTTCCCTCAAGATCCAAAACCTGGACAGTGCCACTCGCGTAGCCCACCCACAACTGTGTCCCAAATGCACAAATGCACTGAACAGAAGAAGAATGATGCTGAACCTCATGTAACCGGTTCCCATTTCCATCCCATTGAACAAGCGAGCCATTTGTGCATCCACTCCAGATCATTCCATCCACTGCTAATGCCAAAGCCTCTGTTCTCCGATTGTCTTCCCCAAACGTTCCCTTGACTGCAACCCTGCGAACAGCATCAGCTGCTCCCATCAGGGCATTACGAGAACGCTGTAAAAAGCTGACAGAACCTGATTTTTCTTTCTTCGATGTGGAAACAATTTTACTTTCATCTCATCCTCTCCATATGAATCCTGTGCTGATTGTGCCTCAATTTTTTCCACCCGGTCTCAACCTGGCCATCTATGCCAAACACCTTTAAAAGATCCCTTGTCCGAGCATCCCTGTGGCAGTGCACAAATCTGGTCTACTTAAGATAATGATGCCATAATGAAGAAACAAAACAATTTACTTAAAAGTATGACTTCATTGAGATATTGGCCCATATAAAAAGAAATCAAATTTGCTGGTAGGCAAGAAATTGATAATCCTTTTTAACCATCAAAAGGTAAAGGAAAACTCATGAAGGTCGACATACCACAAGGCAAACGATAAGCTACCAGCGGTCCACACTTTAGACCTAGCATTATCAGATAACATATATTTGACGTCCACAGCAGGCAAGTTGCACACACCACCCACAGTGACTTGGCTCCTTAGGTCGATATAGGCCCTCTCAACCAATAAGGCAGCCATATGTCTTTCTTCCATTGACAGTGAGAGGGATTTTTCAATGGCATCCCAAGGCCAGACCTTTATCACCCCACTTTCTGAACCTGTCCATATTTCACCTGGGTATACACAAATTACAAACAACAGCATGCTATGTATCAGAATGGCTTGCATCACTAAATCAAAAGACTAAGCTGCAAGTTTTGAATAAGACCAACAAAAAAGATTCCTATACGGAAAAAAAAAAAAAAAAGCAAAGAATTCGGCTAACAAGAGCTGCAGAAATATGGGGGAAATCAAGTCATGCATCACATGAAAAACTCATCAAATCTAATAGACCAGATGTGATTCAAAATTCCAGTGCTACTGCTATTTTAACAATGATGGATTGAGACGTAGATAAAAACATTAATTTTCAGTACAAAGGATGCATAAGGGATGGACATGCGTAATACTTCACCAAAATCTTAAACTTTCCTTTTTCATGAACACTCCTGAACATTTGGAAGCATCATAAGTTATCATTTGTTTCCTCACTTTCTACAACTATTGTGAATTGATTCGGTTATTCATCATTTTCACTTATATTAGAGAAATATAGTACTCATTCAATCTGGTGAACCTATATTTCCAATCACCATATATGCTGAGAGAAAACAAAAACAAAGCTAAATGGAGGAGGAAAGGCAGTGCTTTTAAAATGTTGATTCATAGAGTGATTACCATACGAAGTGATGACCATGGAGAGCACAGCAGATCGGCTGTGCGCCTGCCACGAAAGCCCATCTCTAAACTGAGCGGCATTCCCTCCATCCTGCGGAGCAGCACTCTGCATCATCGCCTGCTCCATACTCCACGTCCGAATCTTCCCATCCTTGTGCCCGCTCCAAATCAACCCAGTAGCCGTATCCACCGCCAAACACATGGTGGGCGACGTGTGGCACGACTCCCGGAACGGCGCGTCTCCTCGTCCCCCCTCCTCGCGGGCCCGGACGCGCCCCACCCATCGAACACGTCGTCGAGGTTCCACACCCGGAGGCCGGACTCGGCGCCGGCCCAGAGCTGGCCGCGGACGCAGGCGATGTTGCGGAGGAAGGAGCCGGCCTGGGTCTCCCGGAGGGGGTGGGGTCGAAGCTGGAGGGCGGGGGGGCGGCCGGGGTGCATAGCGGCCCGGATGGGGACGCGGAAGATGCCGGAGCCACCGCCGGTGCCCATGAATTCCGGCAAGGTCCCGGGGGCGCCGCCGTACTCGGACATGGCGCGCTCGAGGGTGAGGGAGCCGTCGCTGCCGGAGACGGAACCGCCGCCACCGGAGCCAAAGGGGTTGCCGAAGTAGCCGGCGGCGGAAGTGGTGATGAGGCCGTGGTGGTGGTGGAGATGGGAGGGGGGGAGAGGAGGGTAGTGGTGGGAGTAATGGGGACCGAAGCGAATGTCTTCGACGGAGTTGGAGTGGTGGTGGTGGCCGAAGGAGGAGGGAGGGGATGAGTGGAGATGGGCATGGGGGTAGGAGAGGGAGCGTGGGGCGTCGGTTACGGAGTCGAGGAAGGAGTTGCCAGGCTGGTGCTCTTCGACGCCATGCTTGCGGAGAGAAGAGGCGTTGCGGCGGACGGAGGAGGCGATGGCGGCGTCCTTGCCGAGTGGCTGGCTGTAGCTGATGCCTTTGCGCTGCGGCGGGGTGCCCATCGTCGCCATCTTCGTCACGCTGTCGGCGGCGTCCTCGTCGTCCACTCCTCGCTCGTCCATTCCCGTTTTCTTGTCTCCCTTGCCTGTTATCGTTCTGGAAATTTTTTTTTTTTCAAATTTTTTTTATTTTTTGCTTGGCGTGTTTGATCTGATCGTTGACGTTGGTTTTTTGCTAAGTGTTATGGGTTTGGAGTGTTGGGAGGGGGAAGAGAGGAATGATGGGAGGAGGAAGGCGTCAACGAAAGCGAAGGGAAGGGAGGGGAGGTGGGGAGAGGAGAGAAGAGAGTGGAGAGCCACGAAGAGAGACGACGAGAGGAGGAGGGGAGGGTGACGCCAGGATGAGGCCGACTTCCTCGGAGGGACCCACGTCCATTCGTCGGTTTGCCAGGAGGTTGGAGGAGACCTTTTTGTCCGTGGTCCTCGGACGCCGCGCCGCTGGTTTTCGTAATTTTAACTAATACATTTTAAGTTATTTTATTAATTTTAAATATAATTTTTTTTAAAAAAAACACAGGGAATCGTTTTTTTTTTTTTTTTTTTTTTTTTTTTTTTTTTTTTTACAAACAGTCAACCACACCCGTCTAATACCAAACAGGATAATAGGACAGGGTTATTTTATTTCCAAAGCCAAAATTTAAAGTGATGGACCATAAAAATGACCATCCAATTAATCACGGTGTTGACTTTCTGGTAAATATAATGGATCTATAGCTTGTTCATATCCCGAAATATAGACTAAACATTAATGAATAGAAAGTTGATAAAAATCTGATTATAACAATTTCTTCGAAGTCTATCTGATCATAAAAGAGAGTTCCTTTTAATAAAGAAATAATGAGCATAAAAAATCCTAGTAGCATATGAAATCTCAGCTAAGGCAACATAAAGCTTTATTAAAGAAATAAAAAAATCTAAGAGGTTAACTCCTTTCGTTGTTAGCATAGCTTCATTTGCTTCTCAAATAATAAATGCTGAGCTAGCTATCGAAGTTAATTTTAATAAATTCTAAGAGAAAGAGCTTCTAAAAAATAAATATTATTTGCTGATGCACTGTCAAAGTAATAGAAAAATTTTAATAATTAAAACTATCAAAATTAAAAGCTATGCAGTAGAATGTTTAATCGGCAGAGAAGAAAATGGCATTCCGAACAAAGGGATCGAGTTTAAGGGGGATGGTTTATAATTCTTAATTAAATAATCAGTTTATAAAAATTATGAAAAGCAGAAAATATGATTTTAAAAATAAAACAATAACCACGTGCCATCTGTCCTTCCAACCATCGTTTTGCCCTGTCATCATCAGCCACCGTCGATCATTCTTCAGCGTCTTGATCATATCGGCCATCGCTAGCATCTTTTCATATAGCCTTATATGATCGATCATCGCTAGTAGTCGGCTACCGCCCATCACTGGTTATCACAAGCTACCCTCTCCGCATTTATTATTGACATCACCACCTAATATTGCCGTCAATTACTCTCTTGTCACATATGCACGCAATCATCATGATTTTATTCATCAATAAAATATTTTCAATTTTTAAGTCAAAATGCATAATTTTATGTTTAAAAAAATAAAAAATTACTATATTGCTACTAATTGCCATGTACGTTTTATGTGGCCTGCCACGTCTTGCTCCAAGGATGTTGTATAGTTTAACCACCGTCATTCTTCATTCGGTGCATTAGAGTTCGTGCATGCTTTAGAGTTTATGCATGCTTTAGAGTTTGTGCATCTAAGGACTGTGTGCTCTATTTCTGTTGCTACTTTTAGATGCGTGCTTTTAGACTTTTGACATCCGATCTTCGGTGATCATTGTTACCGGACTGATTGCTTCCTATGGATGATAGGTTCCATCCCGAATGTCAACCCAATGGCTTCGGATGGAGGTAGGACGGGGGCGGAGGCTTGGAATCAGAGGCCCGACAGTCGTTTTGAATGGATGGTGTCTTCATCCTCTCCAGCAGAAGTCGAGGCTCTAAAACGGAGGTTTTCGGAGGTGATTCAGGTCCCGGCCCAGATTTTGGAGGATGAATCTTCGGAATGGAGATTGAAGGCGGTGATTGCATGGAGTCTCTCGCGCTGGATCCCGTCGGAGGCCATTCTGAGGGAGTTCCGGCAAGCTGGGATTTCTAGCAATGTGGAAGTCGTCAGCTTGGCCTACCGCCATTACCTCTTCCGATTCGCTGATTCTTCAGTGAAGGAGACTGCTCTTGCTAGACCTTGGATGGCCAACGGACAGTTGCTTGCAATGGAGGAATGGCGTCCTCAATTTGTGCCGTCGGAAGGTGCTTTGGCCTCTGCTTTGTTGTGGATACGGCAGCCTTCCCTTCCGATAGAATACTGGTCAGAGGAGATTATCAGCTCAATCATCTCGGTTGCAGGTGTCTTCCAATACATAGACGATGCTACCAGCGAAAGAAAGAGAGGGGGGTTTTGCTCGCGCCTGTGTTCGGGTGGACCTGAGCAAACCCCTCAGGCCGGGAGCAAGGATTCATGGTTATGCGTTGCCGTTCTGGCAACAGTTCGTCTACGAGCATTTGGAGGGTATATGTGCCTCCTGTGGATCGGTGCACACGGCGGGTCAATGCTCTTCTTCTCCGTATGATGCTTCTTCCTCCAACTGTCTGCAATTCGGGCCTTGGATGGCGGCCCTCTGGCGGCGGCATTCCTCTCCGGCTTCAATCGCTGGTCCTGCTCCAAAGGTCCAGCAAGCGGAGTGGGAGGCTGGTTATTCGGAAGCTTGGCAAACTCCAAAGAAGATTGCTCGGAGACCTTGTAGGGCTTTGGTGCCGGAGGACGAGGGCCTTTGCTCTGGTGCGCAGAATGGTATTGGAGACAGGAAGGTTAATTTAGGGGAGTCCCCTGGTTTGGGTGTTGATGGGCAAAATGCCTCAGGGGGGGTTCTGAAGCTGTGCCGGTCTCCCTGTTTCCTATGTCATCTGAGAGGGGGCATGCCGTGCCGGTTTCAACTGAAGCCTCAGCTGGGATTCTTTCTTCTCTGAAATAGTCTTCAGTGATATCAATCAACCCCTTTGCTTTGCTGGGCTCCGACAAATCGACTGGTAGGCCGAAGAGCCGCAAAGAAGCCAATCCGGGACTACTCAAGTAGGCTCGACCTATTGAACCTATTGAATCTCTGGCCCCACGGGTTGTTCCCATTAATCGGAAAGGAAAAGGGAAAGTTTTGGGGAAAAGAACAGTGCAATCCTCCCTCGCTTTATCGGTGCCCATGGCTGAGGTTAATGGACCTGTGACTTTTCGGGGTTTCGGGTCTATGACTAATCAAACTACGGAGGCTCGGGGCTTAGATGAACACTCGGACGCCCCCCAGATGATGCAGGAGGAGGGTCTGTCCCATGATACTGTAGTTTCTCTACTTAAACAAGCCATTCAACCGAAAGTCACAGCAGATGTTATGGATACTCCGGATCAGTGTCTCTTGGAAGTAGTGATCCCTACAACCTGCTCATTTGCTACTGAGTTGTTAGGGGATGTGGTGGGCCCCCCACCTTCTGAATGAAGATCCTCATATGGAATGTTAGAGTAGCCCTGAAACCTTCGTTTCGCTCCTCTTTTGGGAGACTGATGCAGCTTCATACTTGTGATATTTGTGTCTTGCTGAAGACTCGGTTGTCTGGTGATAGTCTGGCTTCTGTTAGAAGACAGATATCTGGATCCTGGTCTTCTTATGCTATTGAGTCCGACGGACTATCTGGTGGTATTTTGGTGTTGTGGAGGTCTGCTGATATCAGAGTTGATGCTTTTCATATCTGCGGCCAGCAAGTGGCTCTTGTTATTTCCGAGGGATCGCTGCCCCCGTGGCTTCTGTCTGGGGTTTATGCCAGCACTGACTTCCGGACCCGCCGGGTTCTCTGGGATGAGCTCCTCTCTGCTTTCTCAAGGCATTCCTGCCCTGTGTGTTGGAGACTTCAATTGTATTACGGAGGCTAATGAGAAGAGAGGGGGAAGGCAGTTCGTTGAAACTGCTGCTATCTTGGAGTTTTGAACTTTCATAGCCTCTGCTAATCTGTTGGATTTGGGGTTCCAGGGTGCCCATTTTACCTGGTGCAATAATCGTCATGGAGCTGCTAGAGTGTCAGAGCGGTTAGACAGGGTCTTGGCCACGACTAATTGGATTCGGTCCTTTCCTTCTACCACTGTCACTCATCTTTCTCGGATTGCCTCTGATCATTGTCCTATCCTAATTTCTATTGATGCTGTCATTCAGAGCAGAGGCCAATTTAAATTTAAGAAATTTTGGACCTCTTATTCTGCTACCCGCTCCCTTATTTCTTAGGTCTGGCATACCCCAGTTAGAGGGAATGCTACTTACAGACTTTCTCGGCGTCTTGAATTGGCCAGGCGCTGATTGTCCAGGTGGCATAGAGAGGAGGTTGGTGACATTGTTAGGCAGATTAAGCAGTTAGAGAACAATATTGCCTCTCTACAGGACAAGGAAGATCAGATTGGTGGGCTTCTAGACTCTGACCTTACTACTCTCTGGTCCAGCCTTGCTCTCCACCACTCCCTCCTCTGCCAGCAGGAGATTTATTGGAGGCAAAGGTCCCATGTTCAGTGGATCAAGGAAGGCGATCAGAACACTAGATTCTTCCATCAGGTCACCTTAAAGCGTCGAGCGGCGAATCGGATTCTGCGGCTTGTGGATGAGGAGGGTAATGTCCAGGACAACTTTGAGGCTATTGGGGACCATCTCATTCAGTTCTTTCGCTCTCGATGGTCTGAGACCTCGGGGGTCGGGTTCCCTGTGTGTTGGCCCAGATGACAACCCAAGAGGAAGGGGTGAATTGGGTTCTTAAAAAATTTAAACCTTTTGAAATGTTTGTTTGCTTAGTGTGAGTGAAAGTTAATGCAGATGCAAATATAAAATACAATCAATAAGGTAGAGATAGAGGTAGAGATAAAGGAGACACGACAAACACAAAGATTTTATAGTGGTTCGGTGTATCCAATACCTACGTCCACTCCCAAGATTCACTTGGGTCCACACTATAATCTTCCTTGATTACAGCTGAGTTGTTTTACAAGCTCACAACTCAAACTTATTGTTTTCCTGGGATCACAATGAACCCAGCCGGTTTTCCGAGCTCACCAGCACAAAAACCCTAACACAAGCTATACCAAGCTTGTACCGAGGTAAGACTACCTCCACTAGTTCAATCCCCCAGATTGAACTAGATACAAATAATAGAAATAGTGTTTTTCAAGTACACAGCTCCTCAATGAGAAAATAATCAAATAAAAGAATAAGGTTTAGAAAAGCCTGATTTGTAGTTGGTTGGCTTTTGAGCTTTTCTTCTTTTCTTCTTCTCCTTGCTAGATTGAATCAAGCCTCAGCTCCAATTCTTCACAGTTGAAGCAGTTGAGAAGAGTTGAAAGCTAGAAACTGATCCTCTTTCTCCAATCTGGAAAATCCACCAAAACTTTGATTTGAATGCCTTGGATTCCTCTTGAGCTTTTTGGAGTGGAGTGGATTTGAGCTAGAAGATTTTTCTCTTGAGATTCAGGCTCTCTCTTTTTCGGATTTTTGAATTGGGATTTCTCTATTTCCGATTTTTCTCTTTGTTTTTCCGTTTTTCTCTCTCTTTGTTTTTGAATGATAGTCTTCCCTTTTTATAGATTTCTTTCAAGCCATTTTTGGAAGAAAACTATCCGTTGGAGTGTACCTTGTAACAAAATATATCCGTTAGAAATAAGGTAAAATAGAAATATTACCGTTAGAGCTGATCTGGCAATTTGATTTTTCGTTCCAGGTGGGTTGGAGTCGACTCTAACTTTTCTGGAGTCGGCTCTAACTCGAAACACTTTAATCCGTTAATTCTGGAGTCGTCTCTGACTTTTCTGGGGTCGACAAGAAACTTTTCTGGAGTCGACTCTAACATACCCGGAGTCGACTCTAAGTCGGGGCCAGAAAAATCAACGTTCTGTTTCTTCTGTGAGAGTCGGCTCTAACAGTCTCGGAGTCGACTCTAACTTCCGTGCCAGATTCTGGAGTCGGCTCTGTGATTCTCGGAGTCGACTCTAATGTCTGCAATCTTACCTAGACATTAGATTCGATCCAGAACACGATTTAACTCCTGATTTTGATCATTCAATTGACTTATAATCTGAAAAACTTAATCAAAATCATTAGAGCCTTCAATTGTTATACTCAAATAGTTTTGTTAATCATCAAAATCATCAATTGGGTCAACAATCTCCCCCTTTTTGATGATAACAAAAACTTTGAGTATATGCATTCAAAAAATTCATTCGAACTAAAGATTATAGTCATTTTAAAGCTTAAAACATTTTTAATGAAGGATTTGATGCCAATATTCAAAGTGAACTTTTAAAATTATGCATGAGTTCTATATAAGCCATCAATTATGAATATTTAAACTAAATGTACAGAAAATTACAATTAAGCTTGTTGTTAAGCTCCCCCTGCATTGAATAGCTCCCCCTATATAAAAAATCGAATTTTAATTGAACTAATCAAAATTCCAAGTCTCTTTCTTTTTGCATAAACAATCATTTCTCCCCCTTTCTTTCTTTCTTTTTGCATATTCAACCATCTCTCATTAAAATTCAAGTCTTCTTTTCTTTGCATATTCAACCATCTCTCCCCCTTTTTTGTTATCAGCAATAAGGAGAGTATTAGATAAAGAAAGTTATTAGAGAAAAATTGTAGGTTCAATAAGACATAGGGATTCAAGCAGTCAATCATAGACAGATTTGAAAAAGTGTAATTGCATTTCATAAGTAAGAACATTACATAAGTTGATTCATGTACATTCCAAAATGAAATACATTAGATACTCAAAAATTCCTAAATACAAACTATCAAAAATCAGGTCAGATATGTTTGAATACAATTTTCTTCAAGTGACCTATGATTTCCATTACATCATCTTTTTGATTTTCTTAAAATTTTCAAGACAAGCTTCAATCTGTGAGACTGCAAGGTCAATGTCCTTCTTCAGTTGACCAGTTGCATGAACATAAGATCCCGAGCCATCAGCAATGCCTTCCATCCTTTCAAAGATTTTGTGAAGTTCAGCACCAAAGGATTCAACAGAATTGCTTATGGAAAAGGAAATCATGTCCAGTCTCGAGTTAAGTTCTTCTTTTAGTTGATTGAAGTCTTCTTTTAATTGATTAATCTCATGAGATCTCTGACTGTCATATTCAGCAAGCAAGGCTCTTAACTGACCAATCTGCTCATCAGAGAATCTCCCAGAAGCAGTAATAGACTGATGTGGAGGAGAGGGAACTGTGCTTGGTCCAGCTTCTGAAGGTCCAGCTGTAGATGGTCCCGCAATAAATGGATCAGGGACTGATGGTCCCGCAGTGGATGGTCCAGGGATATCTTCTACTCTGGCCTCTTCAGCTCTATCTCTCTCAGCTCTTTCTTCTCCTCCTTTCATCCATATACCATTTAACTTCTTGAAGCCCATCCGATGAATAGTAGAGATACTATAATAGTCAGTGTGCCTTAATTTCCTTAGGGGTTCATTATCCATAATAAGCACACCTTGGCTTCTAAAGATCAATGTCAGAACCATACCATATGGCAGTGTAGATCTTTTCTTTGTAGCAGCCTCTGCCATATAACCAATCATCATGCCAGCTAAGGTTGACTGGCCTTCCAGTTATATACAATCCATCAAAAGAATGTCTCGCTCCGAGACGTACTCAAATCTACCAATTTTGGGAAATAAAATTCTTCCACATATGTTGTGTAGTAACCTGAGCTCCAGATTTAATTGATTTGCAAGAATTTCCTCAAACTCGGTTACATCCCTCCCTAACATTCTTGACAATGCACCACTTCTATCATCATGCTGATATTCCATAATACCAATTGTGGGCATTTCCAACAATTTCCAAGATTTCAGCAGTTATTACAACTCTTGTTCCTCTTACAATACTGACTAAACCGCCTTCTCCTCTACTCAAATCATTGTAAAACTCTCTCACTAGGCAGGATAAGTGGGGATATCTAATGAGCAAATCTTTTCCCATCCCATTTCTTTAAACATCTTCCTATTGAAAGCCTCCGACTCAAAGAAATCAAAGTTGACTTTCCTTCCAGTTGTATAGTCTTACCGGCTAGTTGATCTACTTTGGGTGAAGAGGGTGAAGGAGGGGAATCTTCTTGAGTGGCCGAAGAGGAGGATGGCGAGGGTTGCCTCCGAATCGTGCGTCGCCTCGTGGGAACGGACGCTCCACCGACGAAACCGCGCCTCTTGGGTGCCATTGAGAAGATTGGAATGAGTAATCAAAGGTTTTGAGAAGATTGGGGAAGTTGGAAAGGCTTTGGAACTCTTGGAGGGTTTTGGGAGACGATGGAATGATTTGGGGTCGACTCCGCCTTTTTATTTTTGACCTAGTTCGACTTAGAGTCGACTCCCGAAAACTGGGTGTCGGCTCCGAACCAGAAAGTCTGTCAGCGCTCGAATTAGAGTCGGCTCTACAGAAGCCAGAGTCGGCTCTAATTGCTTAGACAGAACATCAAAAAAAGGTGTCGACTCCACAAACTGTTAGAGTCGACTCTAACAGTTTCAGAGATAAAAAATCAAGTTTCAAGGATCTGAAACTATTCAAATTAATCATCAAATTCTAGATAAATGTTCCTTAGCAATTGGGGAAACAATGAATCAAGATCTAGATAGATTTCCTTATTGAATATCGAGATTTTTCAAGAAATTGATGAAATCTAGATAGTGTCCTTAAGAGTTTCAGAAAATATTCCAAAGGATCACAAACTCCTAATTCTCCTCTAAGATAACAAAATCTCTCTTCACTTAAGGGTTTTGTAAATATATCTGCCAGTTGTTCTTCAGTATTCACATAATCAAGACAAATTTCATTATTGGCAACATGTTCTCTTATAAAGTGATATCTAATTTCAATATGCTTTGTTCTTGAATGTTGAATTGGATTTTTAGTTAGATTGATTGCACTTGTATTATCACATCTTATAGGTGTCTTATCAAGTGTGATACCATAGTCTTCAAGTTGTCTCTTAATCCATAGGATTTGAGCACAGCAACTTCCAGCTGCAACATATTCTGCTTCAGCAGTAGATAATGCAACCGAATTTTGCTTTTTGCTAAACCATGAGATTAAGTTACTTCCTAAAAATTGGCATGCACCACTTGTGCTTTTTCTATCTAACTTACATCCAGCATAATCAGAATCAGAATAAGCAATCAGATTTAATGTTGAGTCTCTAGAATACCATAAACCTACATTTTTTGTTCCACTTAAGTATCTAAGAATTCTTTTAACAGCAATTAAATGTGATTCTTTAGGTTCAGACTGAAATCTAGCACATAAGCAAACAGCAAACATTATGTCTGGTCTACTTGCAGTTAAGTAAAGTAGGGATCCGATTATACCTCGATAATATTTTTGATCAACCTTCTTACCTTCTTCATCTTTGTCCAGCTTGCATGAAGGACTCATTGGTGTTCCGAGGGGTTTGATTGATTCCATACCAAACTTCTTTAGAATTTCTCTTGTGTACTTTGTTTGGTTGATAAAGATTCCCTCTTTGCTTTGTTTGATTTGAAGTCCAAGGAAGAAATTGAGTTCTCCCATCATGCTCATTTCAAATTCTCCCTGCATTAACTTAGCAAACTCTTGACATAGAAGATTGTTAGTAGCACCAAATACAATGTCATCAACATAAATTTGAACTACAAGTAAATCTTTATTTTTCTTTTCAAAAAATGTTTTATCAACATTTCCTCTTGTAAAATCATTTTCAATCAAAAATTTACTTAATCTATCATACCAAGCTCTAGGTGCTTGTTTCAAACCATATAAAGCTTTGCAATTTAAAAACGTGATTTGAAATTCATGATCTTCAAAACCAGGTGGTTGTTCAACAAATACTTCTTCATTTATTAATCCATTTAAAAATGCACTTTTGACATCCATTTGAAATAAATTAAAGTTCATGTGACATGCAAATGCAAGTAATAGCCTAATGGCTTCTAATCTAGCTACAGGTGCAAAGGTTTCATCAAAATCAATACCTTCTTCTTGATTATATCCTTTTGCAACTAATCTAGCTTTGTTTCTAATTACTATGCCATTTTCATCTAGTTTATTTCTAAAAACCCATTTTGATC